>LZPO01067480.1:0-14384 GCA_001675575.1 Neotoma lepida
ACATAAATCTAGATACACTGAACGTGAAATAAAAGAAAGTTTGGAATAGCCTTGAACTCAAGGGCACACAAAAAGACTTTCTGAACAAAAAAAATGCTGTGACACTGCTGGCAAGGATGTGGAATAAGGGAAATATTTATCCATTGCTGGTCAGAGTGTAAACTTGTAAAGCTACCCTGAAATCAGTGTGGTGTTTTCTCAGGAAGATGGAAATTATTCTACCTCAAGAACCAGAATATAAGCAATGAGTGCTTCATCCTACCACACATTTGATCAAACATCTTAATCTCTGCTTTAGTCATAATAGCCTATTCATAATAGAATATATATATATAGACTATTATGAATAGGATTCATAATAGCTCTGTTCATAATAGAAATTGAAAACTACCTAAATATCCTGCAATAGATGGATGGACAAAATATATGTAGTGCTGTTTTGTAATGGAATATTATGCAGCCATTAAAATGAAACAATGAAACATATATTTAAATGGATGGAACAAAAAGAAATCATCTTGAGTGAGATTACACAGATGCAGACAGAAAAATATGGTATTTATTACTTGTATGTGGATATTAGCTGTTAAGTCAATGATAACCAAGCTACAAACCCTGGAATCACTGTGGTTAGATATAAAGTGAGGGATTTGGAAGACAGACGTATCTCCCTAGGAAAAGGAAATAGAATATACATTTATGGATGGATGAGGGAGAAGACTATAATGGGAATATCAAGTGGGAAAGAAGAGGCAAGATGGGGTAAGGAAAGTAAACACAGAGAGCGACAGCCAATATTAAGAGCCATTTGAGAGGTAGTGTGGAAATCTAATACAGTAGAAGCTTCATAAAATATGTACATATATGTATTAGTCAGGTTTCCCTAGAGGAATAGAACTTATGGACTGAGTCTACCTATATTGATACCTATATTATCTATATATAAAGGGGAGTTATTAGAATGTCATACAGGGTTTGTTCCAGCTAATCCATACTGGCTATGTACTAATGGAAGGTCAAAGAAGATTAGTTCAAGAGGCTGGATATCTCAGTTGGTCTTTAGTTTATGCCAGAATCCCAAAGAAATAGGCTTTAATGCTAGTGAAGGAATGTTCTTGCAAGTGAGAGTAACAGCAAGCATGCAAAGAGAGCAAACTTCCTTCTTCCATGTCCTTTATATGGGCTGTTTGCAGAAAGTATGGCCCAGATTAAGGGTGGATCTTCCTGTTTCAGGAGATCTGGATTAATAACCAATCTTCCCATTTCAGAGATCCAGATTAGAAGATGGTCTTACTACTTCAAATGATTTAATTAAGAAAAGGAAAACTATCACAGGTATGTACAATAATTTGCAATTTAGATAATTCGAGATGTAGTCAAGTTGACAACCAAGAGTAGCCATCACAAGTCCACCCCTTTTCGACCTGACACACAACTATATTTCCTTAGGTCATGCTTAATTTCTAAATAAGAACAGTAGCCAGGTCATAATTATGCCTAATATGATATAACTATCCCATATAAAATTGCCAAAGCATCATATCTTTGACCTGATTGGTCATAATTATGCCTAACATGATGTAACTCTCCTTGTATAATGGTAAACACATTATATATCTAGTCTAAGTGGCAATGTCTATTAAGTAACATTCCTTTAGTTATATCAAACTTCAATGTAACAACTGATATTTTCTTTATTGATGTTACATTACATAATAAAAACCAAGGAAAGAGACCACAAATATCCACATAAATACACTTTTAACAAAATTCAACAGAAATACTCACGCTAATTATAATCCTTGTTTCTGCAACTGATCATATGGCCTTACCTGATATTTATAACTACCTTCCTGTACTATCCATGTTGTATTTCTTTCAACCTCAGCAAGCATCTTCAGCAAGTGTTGACTTTTCCTGGAGGAGTCTGTGCACTTTGTCATCCTGCCTGGATTAGGTTGTTATACTTTGCTTTTGATGTTAATAACAGGACATGGTAGCAACAAAAAACACCTGAAAAGGTTTCCTGCACTCCAGACATAAACTTTCATACCTCCACTGTGGAGATCGAATCCAATTTCCCCTTGGTAATCTGATTCAATCAGCCTTCCTAGCACTTTATTCCTTTGTTAGCCTGTTGGGTTAAGGGCAACACAAACTCAAAATGGCCTGGGGAAATTCTGAGTGTCCAATTCAATGGAATATTTATTGTGGCTTCTGGGGCAAAAGCTTCCAGGAAAACAAAACTTAAGGTCATGGGAACTGGAAGCAAGANTTTTCCTAATGGGCTAATAGGGGTGTTAATGAGTGGAACTTTTCTGCAACTTGATTCCTGGACCCTTNGTTCTTGGCGGTGGAAGAAACCAAACCATACATTGGATAAAATTACCAGAATATATCACTTTCTGAAGAACCCTACCCCAGCCATCTGGGATGCTGCCACATAATTGGCACTGTAGCTGTGTCTTCAAAAGGCCATTCCATCTTTCTATCAGGCCACCTGCTTCAGGATGGTGGGGAGGATGATAAGTGCAGGAGATTCCATGATTGTGGACCCACTGTCCCAGTTGTCTAGTTGTGAAGTGAATTCCTTGGTCAGAAGCAATACTGTGTGGAATAACATGATAATGGATAAGGCATTCTCTAAGTCCACCTATTATGNTTTTGACAGAATCATTATGTTCAGGAAAGGCAAATTCATAACCAGAATAAGCATATAATTCAGTAAGGACAAAGTGTTGGTCTTTTCCTTGAAAGAAGTGGTGCGATGTAGTCAACCTAACACCAGGTCACTGGCTGGTCACCCCGGGTAATGGTGCCACATCTGGAGCTCAGTGTTGGTCTCACTTCTTGGACCATCTGGCACTCAGCAACAACTATATCCAGGTCAGTATTGGTGATTGGCCATTCATGTTGTCAAGCCCATGTAAAACCCCATCTCTGCCCCATGGCCCCTTTGTTCAAGGACCCATTGGACAATNGCAGGGATGACTGGGGAAAGAGTTCGATTGTCCAGAATGAGTCATCCTACCTACTTGATTATTGTACATCTTCTCAGATGAATTAACACGTGATGTGCATTTACATGAGATACAAATACCTTNGCATCCTTTGCCCATTTGGAGCGATCTATCCACATACTTCTTCCCTACATGTCTTTCTCACCAATTTTCCAATTATGCTCTTTCCAAGTCATTGACCATCCAGTCAATTCATTGGTTATAGCCCATGAATCATTGAACAATTGTCACATCTGGACATTTCTCCTTTCAGAAAAAATATATGACCACATGTATTGCCCAAGGTTCTTTGAGAATATTATTTTATGATGTGTTACTTTANTTCATATTGCATTTGTTTACCTNTGTGAAGCTGTATTACTGTGCCTGTCTGGAACACCTGATGGTCTAATAAAAATCTAAATACCCAATAGCAAGGTAGGAGAAAGGATATGCAGGGCTGGCAGGCAGAGAGAATATATAGAAAGAGAAATCTGAGAAAAAGGAAAAAAGTAGCCATAGAAAGAAGAGGACCTATGGGCCAGTCACTCAGCTGCAGAGCAATCCACAGAGTAAGAAACCAAGAAAGGTATACAGAAATAGAGAATGATAAAAGCCCAGAGACAAAAGACAGACAGGTTAATTTAAGTTACGAAAAGCTGGAAAGAAAAAAGCTAAGGTAAGGCCAAGCATTTATAATTAAGAATAAGCCTCTGTGTGTGATTTATTTGGGATATGGGTGGCAGGCTTGTCAAAAGANCAAGAACAAACAACATTTTGGTATACCAACATGGCACTCAAACTTCCATAGTGCTTGAGAAAGCTTAAAATAAATAAATAAAAACAAATAAATAAACAAGTAAACAGATAAATAAATAAATATGGCTCCTTTAAGAGTTTCTGCTAGACAGTTTCTGAGGGTCAGCAAACCCTTGAGTAGCCAGTTTGTTAAATGGGAACAACAACAAAAAAAACTAAGTAAAAATGCCTGCCATAAGACAAGCATCAGAATTCTAGAGCTCTAGGGAAGTTGAATCCAGTTCCTGGTCAGACAAATCTCCACCTGGCCCCAAATTTCATGCTTGGCTTTTTGGACCAAAGAAGTAGAAAGAGTCAGCTGAGAGTCATACGCAAGGAGGCTTTAGGTGTAGGTTAGCAGTCAAAAGTTTGCTCATGCCATCAAAAAAAGACTAGAGATATGCAGTAAAAAAGATCCAAATGTCAAAAATCTTCTAAACAAGTTACAGTGTATTTTACAATATGAATAGGCTTAAGAAAGAAAGAAAAGGGGTATGGACACTCACAAAAAGAAAGAAGTAGTTTAAAAATAAAATAAAGTCTGTAAAGAGAGTGTAAAAGAAAAAAAAATAAAGTCTGTAAAGAGAGTGTAAAAGAAAAAAAAATGCCGTACAAGATGGGAAGTACACAGGGAATCTAGATCCTGTATGCTATTGTGNTGATTTTGAATTTTTTGAAAGGTGAAGATCAAAAGACAGCTGCTAGGACACATGAGATTGAAAGGACTGTTGAAATAATCCAGCCTGGATATTTCAAGAATGTCTTAACTTTAAAAAAGAAGACAAAAATATATTTGTCAAATGTAAATAAAAAATGGTTTTGAGTTTTGTTTCCACTGGAGAGGAGAGGCTGAGGATTCCTTCAGTGTTAATATGGATCAGGTTTGATCAGATGAGACTTCCTGANTCTTTCCAGATTATATATATCAGCAAAGGTTACTGCTGGTCTTCCCAGGACTTGGCCATTATCTCAAATTTTCTCTCTGAGACCCTAAAGCTGCTTGGCCCACAGACAGCAGAAAGCAGTTTGGAGAAAACAAGGTTCACATTCCCAAGAGTTGGGGGTGTGGATGGTCTTTGATTATATGGTGTGGTAGGGGGAATGTAGTGCATTGACACAAATTTAAAGTTATTTTTGTTACACTGTATATGTGTTTCTACTCTTGTTCAAAGGATTTTTGTATANTGATAAAAATTTAAGGTTATTTTTGTTACAACATACTTTATGCATGTTTCTATTTTTGTTTGAAGTATTGTGCCTATCTAATTCATTTGGAAATGTAGGGTTAGGGTGAAGTTCTAATTTTTGAATGCTGCTATTATAAACTATACAGGATAATCAGGAAACACTAGTTAGTGGTTAGTCATTTATAACAATCAAAATTATAGATATGTTAGGTATGCTTTCCAGATCATATAGAGATGTATTTTACATAGATGTTCTCCAAACCTTTCAAAGACCTACAGAATATGACATTTAAAATATTTTGGCAACTTAGGCTTNTTCATGACAATGAGACACATCTGCTCTGGCTACACCAATTTTCCTCAGAGATGATGGGCATTGAAGAAACTCCTTATGGAGTTTGCTTTCAATATGGCAAAGCTAGCCATTCGGGCAAGAAGCTGCTTTTGTCTGGACTGCTTGACAGTATGTTGTATAAACTGGGCATTCAGNGGCTACAGGAAAGTGACTGCTGAACTGTGCCAAAACAATGTGAGANGGTCCTTCAGGGTTCCTGCTTCACAGAAGGAACTGCCNGACATTCTGGAGGACACAGAGGAAAGTAACTGACAAACTTTGCCAATATAGGTGGGACAGTCTTTCAAATTTTCTGCTTCACTGAAATGTCTACCTGATACTCTTGGCCTGTAGGCTGAAGATGGATGTCCCAATGTTGCAGAGGAACTCTGGGTAACTGTCCAGGTAGCCAAATGCCTCTATTGTTAAATAATATTACATCCTTCTGGGTCTTTAATGGAGTTGAAGACTAGATAGTTATAGTCGCAGTTTTTCTTAGTTATGATAGAATGTAAGTTAGGAGTAAAAGTTTGGATTCACTAGATAGAATAGATAATGCATTATTTTCTTTGAATATGCTAACTACAAATGGACAGAATGTTGTAAATGTAATTCTTACTTGTAACTGTTTTGTTGTGTGTAATTATACTATGTTAAAGTTAAAACCTTTCTTTTTATTTAGACAAAACAGGGGAAATGTTGAGGAATATTATTTTAAGGTATATTACTTTAGTTTATATTTGTTTAACTCTGTGAAGCTGTGTTACTGTGCCTGTCCAGAACACCGGATGGTCTAATAAAAAGCTGAACAGCCAATAGCAAGGCAGGAGATAGGATAGACCAGGGCCTGGCAGGTAGAGAAACTATATAGAAGGAGAAATCTGAGAAAAAGAAAAACAAGTAGCCAGAGAAGGAGGAGGACCCAGGGGCCAGCAACTCAACTACACAGCAAGCCACAGAGTATGAAACAAACAAAGGTATACAGAAATGGAGAAAGGTAAAAGCCCAGGGGCAAAAGACAGACAAGTTAATTTAAGTTAAGAAAAACTGGCAAGAAACAATTCAAGCTAAGGCCAGGCATTTATAATTAAGAATAAACCTCTGTGTGTGATTTATTTGGGAGCTGGGTGGCAGGCTGCCTAAAAAAGCAAGAACAAGCAACAACACAAGGTCCTGACAATTGTGAATATTTCTTTTTGTCAGTGTTTTTCAGGGTTCTCCAGAAAGGGATTGTAATACTGAAACTGTCACTTCTGTGTGGTGCCTTTAAGATGTGCAAAATCATCAGTATACCAGATCCTAGTCTTCTTTACTCAGTCAGCCTATCATAGGGCACAGCCCTTGAGGCTATGGATGCATGCCTGGCAGCCCATAGCATTGTAATGGGAGTAGAAAACATAAGCATTTGGCAACTTCTTCATATAACCTGCTTGTGCCTTCAGAACCTCCTTGGGCCTGGTCACATATTTATTACTTCCATTTGATGATGGATTATTGCTGTGAATGTCCTATTTTATGACTTGGTGGTCCAAATAGCACACAACTACTGATAGGCAATTTGGGTTGCATAGATTACTTGATGGCCCATTGTCAAATGTTCACTTTCCACCAATGCTCAGTAGCCGACCAAGAGCTNCCTCACAAAAGGAAAATATTTGTCTGTAGATGATGGTAGAGCCCTGAATCCAATCCCCAAAGACTCTTCCATGATTCATCAATAGGGGCCTGCCAAAGACTCCAAACAGCATCTCTGTCTGTAATGGACACCTCAAATGACATAGAGTGTACTGAATCATGTGGTCCAAGTGGTAGAGCAGCCTGAATAGCAGCATTGACCTGTTGAAGAGCCTTCTCCTGTTCCAGGCCCCACACAAAGCTAGAAGCTTTCTGACTCACTTGGTATATGGGCCAGAGTAATAAACCCAAATGTGGAATGTGCAGTCTCCAGAAAATAAACAAACTAAATATTATCATTCTCAGTAGTGGGAGGAGCCAGGTTCAGTAACTAATCCTTCACCTAAGAAGAAATATCTCTACATGCTCTCATACCACTGGATTCCTTAAATTCCAAATNCATTTTTGATGGATTTGGTTCCCATCTTCTGATACACAGAGTGTTACCAACAAGACCAAAGTGTTACTCCCTCCCCTTCACTTGGTTCAATCAGCATGTCAACAATATAGTGCACTGATGTAATTTTTGTGGAATAGAGAGATGATTATGATCTCTTCTAACTAAGTTATGGCACAGGATTGGAGAATTAATATATCATTGAGGTAAAACGGTAAAGGTATACAGCTGGCCATACCAACTGAAAGCAACTTGTTTCTGGTGGTTCTTATTGACAAGTATTGAGAAAAAGGCATTTGCTAGATCAATAGCTGTATGCCATGTACCAAGAAACACGGTAATTTGCTCAAGCAAGAACACCACATCTGATGGAGCGGCTGCAACTGGAGTCACTATTTGAATGAATGTTGATAGTCAACTGACATTCTCCATCATCCATCTGTCTTCTGAAGTAGACAGATAGGAGAGTTAAAGGGGCATGAGGTGGAAGCCACCACCCCCTTCCCAGTCCTTAATGGTGGCACTAATTTCTGCAATTCCTCCAGGGATGGGATACTATGTTTGATGTACTATTTCTCCTTCCAGAGGCAAGTCTAAATTATTCAATTTTTACCTTCCATACATAATAATCCTCACTTCACAGGTCAGGGAACCAATAAGAGAATTCTGTCAACTTCCAAGTATATCTATCCCAATAATACATTCTGGGAGTGGGGAAATAACCACAGGGTATATACCACTGGACCTATTGTGAGTCACACTTCAGCCAAAACTCTCTTAATTACTTGAATTCCATAAGCCCTTATTTTAACTGGAGAACAACAATATCCCTTGGGGTCACCTGGAATCAGAGTCAATTCAGAACCAGTATCAAATAGACCCCACAAAGTCTAGTTGTTTTCTTTCCCACAGTATACAGTTACCCTTGTTAAAGACCATAGATCCCTTGGGGATACACTGGAGAAAGGCTAACTGAAGAAGTCTTAGCTGTTTTATCAAAGCCCTTCCTCAGGTAAGCCTGACTACTTCTTCAAGCCTTCAAGGTCTGCAAACTGGCTCAATTCTGGAAATTGTTTCCTGTGCCAAGATTCCCTTTGCCATGATCCAATGTAGCCCTTGTTTAATTTATTTGAGAATTTTTTTCACTTATACAGAACAAACAAAAATGCAAGAGGCTTTTTATCTATTTCATGCCTGAAACACCATGATTGATTATCCAGAACCAAAGATCCATATGAGTCATCCTACTGTAAAATTCACTTTGCATGTGCTGACCATTAAGGTTCAGGCCATTATGGATATTGCTTGTCTATATTTCCCATTATAATAACTATTATCAACTTGCCTTTGGCAATTTATTACTGCCACCTGGCCCCCACTACTTTGGAATATAATTAAACTCATTACATTTCACCCACCTGATCAAAAGTATTTCCAACCTTAAGATTTGGCATAAGGAAAAGGGAAACCAAAAAACCCTTCAAATGTGCTAGTACCATCACCATTTTGTGTCTTATAAGATTAGTGAAGGGCATGTCTTCTGGGCTTTCCCATTGTGGATGATTAGGATTTGCACAGCATATTCACTCTAAAATTGCAATTTCCCAGAGCCTTAAACATCCCTTCATCAACACGAAGCCAAGGGATATCAGGCATCTCCAACTCTTTTTTCAGTAGGCCATCTTTTGAAAAATGTTTCAGACAACCATTCAAACAGACTTTTGCCTCATCTTAAAACTGTGCGCTCTGGCATATTAAACCTAGAATCTCCACTCAGAGGGCCCATATCAATAAACTCAGCTTGATACAGTTTTATGTTCCTTCTACTATTATCCCACACCCATAAAATCTATTGCCCAGACTTCTTCTTGAATGGATTAGCAAACTCATTAAGCTCTTTAGTGGTATAGTGCACCTCCTCATGGACTGCACTTTCTCTCTCCCTGCTAGGAGCCTGCTTAGACTTGTCTGGTTATTATAAGTCTGGAGTCAACTATTGGAGAACTCTAAAGGACACCAGTATTGTCTTGCCTGGCATCTCCTTCAGGGAAAGTTACTGGTTTAGCAGAAAACAGAAGATTAATTTCCTCATTCAAAGGTAGAAAAGGCAATATTTCAGGGGTTATGGGTGGGAGTATTGATGGGGATGTCTTTCTGTACGCTGTGAATATGTGTTGCTCTGAGTGGTTGATAAATAAAATGCTGATTGGCCAGTAGCCATGCAGGAAGTATAGGCAGGATAAGAGACAAGGAGATTTCTGGTAAGAGGAAGGCTGAGTGAGGAGATGCTAGCCAGCTGCCCAAGGAGCAATATGTAACAGGACGCAGGTAAAGCCACGGAACATGTGGCGATATATAGATTAATAGAAATGGGCTGAATTTAAGTGTAAGAGCTAGTCAGTAATAAGCCTGAGCTAATTGCCAAGCAGTTATAATTAATATAAGCCTCTGAGTAATTATTTTATAAGTGGTGTTGGACCGTAGGGCCTGGCTGGACCTACACAAAACATTCTCCTACAGAGTACATCTTTTTTTTAATATATATACACATTTTATTACATGCAAAGAAGAAAGTTTTATCAGATAAACAAAAAGATATACAATTTAGAATTGGTGAGACAGGTTAGGGGTAAAGGAGCCTACTGCCAAGCCTAATAAATAACTTGAGTTTGATCCCCAAGATGCATAGTAGAAGGAAAGAAGTGACTACTGCAAGTTATTGTCTGACATCCTCATACACCATAATAACGCATTATAAATACATCTTTAAAAAGACACATAGTTTCAAGGGCCTTAGGGACTTAAGATCCACCTCTATAGTACATCTTCTACTGAGGATAGAGAGACTAACTATGTCCTCAGGCGAGATAAGCCCTTGAGCATTTGAGGGCTCCAAGTTCTCAGCTTCAGTAGAGTCATTCCACACATACCCATCTCAAAATCTAGGATCGAATTCTTTATATATCAATGATCCTATTCTAACAGCCTATACCCTCCAATGTGGGGACTTGAATATTTGCTGTAATTTAGACAAATTTATAATGAGTGCTTTAGTTTGATTTTCCACAACTTGATCTCTGTGGCTGCTGGAAAGAAAATTCTCTCCCAGGCACACTTATATTGTTTATGTCCATCTGCAGCCAGTCAATTTTATCACTAAGTTCATTGTTGTCACTCACCATGTTCTGAGATGCTAGAAGCTGGTTAATTTTATCACCAAGCTCATCCCTACCCTTTGTCAAGTTATCCAGAGATGCTAAGTGCAATCAATCAGCATAGTTATTTTTATAAAATTTTCCACAAATTGCAAAAGGTTTATTTACAGAGTCACCAAATCCCTTGCCTCTCTCACAATTGGTGAATCAAGATAAACAAATGCATTTGCCTTCTTAAGTTTAGCACTTCACACCATGGACTTTCAGTCCTCTCCTAGCTCCCAGGAGGGGCTTCAATAACTGGAGATGCTTCAGCATAAATTGAAAAGCCTGCTTTAGATACTTGAAATGTTTTTCCTTATACATCTGTTGCTCTAGAACCACCTCTGGTACCAATTTCTGTATTACTCCAGGTTCCTTAGGGGAACAGAACTTATAAAATGGATCTCTCTCTCTCTCTCTCTCTCTCTCTCTCTCTCTCTCTCTCTCTCTTTCTCTCCCTCTAACCACTCCTCTCTCTCTGCACACAAACACACACACACACATACACACACACACACACATACTCTCACAGGATTTATTAGAATTTATTAGAACGGCTTATGGGTGGTGGTCCAGCTAATCCAACAATGGCTGCTATCAATGGAAGGTCCAAGAATCAGTAGTTTTTTGTCCAGAAGTCTAGATGTGTTAGCTGCTGTTCAGTATAAGCTGGAATCCCAGAGAACTGGGCTCTAATGCCAGTGAAGGAAAGGATTTTTAGGGAGAACAAGGAGGCAAAAAGTCATCAACTTTCCTTCTTCCATATATAGGTTGCCAGCAGAAGTTGTGGCCCAGATTAAAGGTGAATCCTCCCACCTCAAGAAACCTGAATTAAGGCTTTATATTCCCACATCAAATATCAGGATTAGAAGGGGGTCTTCCTGCTTCAAATGATTTAATTAAGGAAAAAAATCTCTCACAGGTGTATCCAGCCATTTGTGTTTTAGTTAATTGCAGCTGTAGCAAGTTCATAACCAAAATAGCCATCACTATCCATGAAAATGATCTAAATAAAATCACCAAACATTTGTTCCATGACAAAAATATGAAATAAAACTACTTAGCTCATGAAAATATATCAACATGTAATCCACACTGTTTTATATTAATGTAAGGCAAAGCATAAGAGAATAATGGAACTATCAGATGAATTTTCATTATTTTTAGAGTTAATGGATTTTCTGTGAAATTTACATTAGCATGCCTTAAATAGGCAAAGAATGAATAATAATTGTGTGCATAACACAGCAGTCTTTACTCTGAGATATCAAGTAGGTTTAGCATGTTGAGTGAGAAGAAAGAATTAAAGGGACAAGTTAAATTCCAGAAAATACTCTCTACCCAACTTTTTTATTTTTCAAAGATAATTATTTTTATAATATATATTTTTAATATTTATATTATAATATATTTTTGTTTTTATAATATAATATAATAAAATGAAATATGTACCACAGTCATATTAAGTTAATTCAAATTTAACTTGGAGTTGAATTCATATGTTCACATTTTAAAATATATTCAGAAAATAATTAAATATTGCATGTTGTTATGTAAATTTTCATCAAATTAAACATATATAAAGTGCTAAACTCATAGAATTATAAAGTAAAATAAAATAAAATCTCTAAGAAATATGTGCTGGTGAAGTTCCAGAATATTACCACTGGTCCAGGGCTTATCAATTGTCTATTTTGAAGTCTATATAAATAATGTACATGTTGGATTTTCTTGTGTCTGACTCTCTGTGCACAAAATTGTTCATATGAATTTATTCACACACTTGAGCTAGCCATAGTGCACTAACTGTGATTATTAAATACACATTGCACGATGAGTACTGTATTAGGCAGGGTTCTCAAAAGAAGCAGAACAGATTGAATGAATCTATACTTACTAAAGAGGGATTTCTTAGAGTGGCCTATTGGCTGTGGTCCAGCTAGCCCAGCAATTCCTATCTCTCAATCGAAAGGCCAAGAGTTATTCATTCCGGGAAGCTGGATGTCTTAGAGGGTCTTCAGTCTGTATTGGAATCACAAGGAAGTAGTGTGTTGTTGCTGTTGTTGTTTCTCACAATTTCAATCCCTTTAATAAGGCGCTCTTCCGAACCAGAAGAATAACAAACAGTGGGGACAAAATAGTACTTCTTGAACCCTGCTCAGTAATTCAACAGTCATCTTCNGGTAACTGGATCTTGCTGGGATCAGTTGGACTGCATGATGAGGAGGCCTTTGGCTTCTTAGTATTTCACAAGTCTTTCAGCTTTCTGGCTGCCCCACTCATGTATGCTGCAATCAGGCAGATAAAACACAAAGATGGTACCAAAGACCAATACACTGGAAAAAACAAAGCTCACATATTTCAGATGTCCACCAAAGATTCCTTTTCATAGCCATGAAATCTGGGTCCTCTTACAAGAGCATGGTTGTTTCTCATTGCTGGTTTCCCTTCAGTGCCCACAGAGTGATTACAGTCCTGGAGGATTCCCAGAGACGGCAGGCATCTAGAGCCTTCCGTTTGCGCTGTTGCTGAAAGGCGACAAGCTTACANTCTTAACAGCCCGGCTGCCATGACAGCTTCTGCTTTAAGGAAGTGGATTCTAATACTAGTAAAGTNAGTAACAAAGTAATATCTCTGCAGCTGGATAGATGAGCTTGAGTGTGTGAGAGCAAGCAGGAAAAAGACAAAAGCGTCTTTCTTCCATGCCCTCTTATTCAGGATGCTATAAGAAAATATGGCCCAGATTAAGGGTGGGCATTTTTTCCTCAAATGATCAAGATTCAATGTCGGTCTTCCTGTCATGAGTGATTCAATGAAGAAAAGTCAATCAAACGTGTGCCCAGCTGCTTAGGTTTTAGTTGATTCTAGATGTAGTGAAGTTGACAATCAAGATTAGACATCAGAATTATGTAGCAATTAGTCACAGGCATTGGCCTTACTGTAAATTCTGTTGAGAAAAGGAATACTTTTGACCAGTTTTGCAGCTCAGTGATAATATGATTTCCTAACATTCTTTTCATCTTTATGCACCAGACATTTTTGAATTTTAATTTTGTAGTTATGCCTCTAAAATGTGTCTCTTAATTGTGTATGTGTACTTTGCCTATGTTTTGTGTATTTTGATGATCTTTTCTCCAATTTACGTATTTAGTCTATTGACATTTAATGGAATTATTTGTATAATAGATTTTCAGAATAAAAGTTTACTCTTTCTTTCCTTTTCTGTGTCATTTCATCCTTTCCAAATTTCAGTTGATTATTTCTTTTAATGTGCCTTTTTTTCTTAAACCATTCAAGACCAATTCATGCCTTCAAAAATATTCTTGAATGTGTTGTCATCCATTGGAGCATTATGGACTTATCAGAAACTACAGTCTTTAAAAAGCTGACCTTTCTCTTTGCAGCAGGTAACAATTGTAAATTGTTCCACAGCTAGCACTTGGACTTGCANAGGTATTGCACATGTTGTCATGACCACTGTGAGTTCATATGTACAGCTGTCCTGCTGTGTACAGAAGACATTTTCTATAGCCATCCACTGCCTAGGCCTTTACATTCTTTCTGTCCCTTGTCCTCAATAATCCCTGAGCATTGTGAGGGAGGGTATGGTATACACATTATTTACTGTAGAGCTGAGCATTCTGCAGTTAAGACATATTAGTAATACACTGTGATAAACACCTTGTTGGTTATTTTGTGATAATGCATAATTATTTATATTTTATATGTTCTAATGAAAAATATTTGCATTTCATTGATATTATCAATGATTGAAAGTGACAAAGATGGAACTCTCCT
>LZPO01067481.1:0-15000 GCA_001675575.1 Neotoma lepida
AGCTACCATTATCATTATAGAGAATGAAGAATTCAAAGCAATATTAAATAATATCATTGTATTTTCAAAAGTGTTTGAGTTGGCAAGAATATGGTTTAGGATGTACTGATAATTGCTTTGTCATTGTTCTAACATATTGCAAAACAAAAAGATAAGTGTTTCANAAACACCATTCATTCTGCTAACACTGATCTCTCGATATTTTCTAAATACGTAAGAAGAATATAGACACCTAAGAGAATCACATAGGGAGAAGTTAAAATGTAAATTTCACCTCAAGTATTCAGATTCTCTATTGATCAAAAATACCTAGTTGTTATTGACAACATAGCTATAAGTTATTTTAAATGGAGAGGGAAAGTGAATTCTTTGGCACTTATAATTTCCTTGATGATTTAACAAAACAGTAACAAATAAGAATAAACTGACCTTTTGTTTCCTAGGTCCTCAGTGAAAAGTTCTTGTGGAAAATCAATCTGCTTTATAGAACACTAAATTAAAGAAAATTAACTTGTTTAAAAGGTTAAATAGGATAGTAACCCAGAGATAGAATAAACAAATTGCATATTAACCAGTGAAAGCTCATTAAATCATTTGTTGTAATATTATGTTCACTAGGCTTGTGAGCTCCCCACATGGAGGAATATTCATTTCAGATACCTAGGAACAAGATGGTTATGAATAATATACTATTTTAAAATGTGCACTACTCTCACCAGTCAACATTTCCACAAAACTGAGAAAANGAATATTCCCTTCATGGATTAATAGAGAATTTCTTCTTTAGAGTTCTCTATATTACTCAAAGAATGAGCTATTCTTAAGCATTCGGTCAGGATGGAGGAATCTGATCTTGTGCTTCAACAGATGGCACAATTGAAGGATGGCCAAGGCATCCATGCTAAATGATACACAATCAGATTGAGAAATGTCTAAAATCTATAAGAATAAAGGCAGCAGCTTCCTGGCATAGAGCATAGTATTTTGTCACAAATTATTACATTTTTTCTCATTTTTCGCTGAGCTTATAATTTTAGTCTGCTGAGTTCATTTTTGTTGAGATTTGATTTTTTTCTTGTTATTATGCCAGACAATCATCTTATCTACTCTGCAATTCTAAATAAGTAGAATCCTGGAATCCTAAACAAGTCAAGGTGTTATGGAACAGAGAACACCAATGGATGCTGAAGTCAAGGATGTGGGAAATAAGCATTTCTCACTAAGTCAAAACATTTTTCAGGATATATCAATTTATATTTAGAGATGTATAAATTAAGTTACTCAAATAGACTTTCTTAAAATGTTTAAGCCTAAATATATGTTGTGATAGAACAATAGTAATGTCTTTTGAGCCACTGCATGATAGATTGAATCACAACACTCTAAATTGCACAGTCAACACATGCTAAGTTAAAAGTAAAGTGTGGAGAGAAAGAACATTCTGATGTTTTCTCCTAATTAACTCTGAAAATTAGAATGAGAAGTGCTCACAGCAATAGCTTTCAATATTGCTTCAGTGATAATATCCCACAAGCATGCATACCTATGTGTGTTACATCAAGCAAAACTGGACTAGTGTGTACAGCTAATCAAACACAATTATTGTTCTAATTCTGTAAATGATTTTATGAGTCAATATGTCTTGAACAATTATAAGTATCAATTCCCTCACATTCTGTAGGATATCTTTCTTGGAGATGTGAATAAAAGGCAAAGCTCTTTAGAGATACAAAAAATTTAAATATTATAACCAAGAAAGAAGATGAGATGATGAATACATTAATTTTCTGTGTATAATCTTTCTACAAAATACGTATTCACCAAAATCATACTGTCAGTAAGTACGTATTTGCTGTTTTCCAAAGAAATGTATGAGAAGACAATATTTTGATGCAAAATATATTTCAAAAACTCTTCTAGCTTTATAGTCTATGTCATTTATTTGTGATATGAAAAGGTTTTCATACCAAATGTCCCTATTGAAATACTAAAATAAAAATGCATTTATGTGGGCTAGAAACTCTTTTACTAAATTCTATTTTCACTTTCATATCTCTTAGAGAAAAATTTTTCATTAAAGTGCTTTGTTTCATAAACAGTTACATAGTTTTAGTAATTTTTAAATTTTATTTTCTTTTGTATACTACCAAAAGTTAGCTACTATTGAAGATTTAAATGACTCTTATTTGGTGGCGACATAGAAGAATTATAAATAAAACTTTAAAGTTTAGTTACTGTCCTGTGAGGATAAGTAAGGGGGTAGAGTCAAGCGAATAAAATTTTGAAGCCNATGTGTCTTCTTAAGGTGGATATAGAGTGAAAAAGTGAGAGAAAATGTATTCACAGAATCTAAATAAAAACAATGGCACCATGGGTACTAAAAAATGTTATAAACTCTGTGCTATATAGACATGGATAATCTCATCAAACATGCACTGTACATGTCAAATGAATTAATGTTTCAGTCCCTCTAATCTGAATTTAAATGTNGGCTCTGCCACATTTGACTTCCCATTAGTCTTAGGCAAGATGTCAATAATTCTGATACTCATAATTGGAAGTTATAGGTTAATTTTATAAAAAAATGAACTACCTTACAAAATTGTTTTGAAGACAATGTCAAATGATTTATCCAATATGAATACACTTTGACTAACTAATGCTTTCTTAACTGTCATAATGCATTGTATCCTCTTAAGCTTTTAACTATGTTACCAGGAAAGTNACATTCAAATTTACATTAAGATATGATTCTGTTACATGTTATAAGTTTAAGACAGATTCATCAAATTACTTGTAGAATTAAATCAACTATTGTGTTTGATTAGTGGTACACAAGATTTCAGTTTTGATTGGCAAAACCTACACACATGTGTGTATAATGTTCCTCCTGAGGTAGTCCTATACCCAGTATGATCATCCCTTATAATTGGCATAAATATTATTGCTGTCAGTTACAATTAATATATAACAAACTGATGGGATTAAGTACACAAATAGATATCAAGTTCACAAATTTAATAATTCTGAAGCTAGGAATAGAATTAACACTGTTTGATTCTAGATTCACCCTCTCCAAAAATTCCATTAATTCTTGATAATTGAATATTCTAAAATAAATTATGAAGTTAACAGAAATCTTCTTTAATTCTTTTTTTCATCAATCCAAGTTCTGTATAGAAAATGATTACATTTTGTTAAAACTAACAGCAAAATTTTATTACAATTAATAAATTGAGTAGGAAAATATACAATTAATATGGTAATGAAAAAGGGAAANTGTTTTAGGACACTTTAGTGAGTATATGATGGATGTCCAATATCATCTTTATTACTATATCTTAGAGTTTACAAAGTTCAGTTTTTCAAGCTACCCCCCATGGATGGACTGAAACAATATTATGGCTTTATTTTATGCTGTCTATAAGCAACAGATTCATGTTTTGATAAATGATTAAATGGATGAAGAGAGCATTAAAAATGATATCCTAACACCTAAAATCATATAAATTTCAATGTCTTAGATCTAATACATTTTGAATTTTGTCAAAAAGAATCTAAGGAATTTTTTCTTGGCTAATTTTCTGAATACTCACGCCATATACCTGTTTACAAAATATTGTGAAGTTATGCAAGATTTTGAAACAATCTATAAAACCTATGCTAGTTTTTAAGCTTTCTACAGAAAATATTTTAGTAAGTTCTAGCCCAGTGCTCATATTTTGTATAGAAGTTAAGAGTCATTATAATTAAGGGCTCTATTTAAATCATAGAAGATACCTAAGATCAAAAAGCAGATTAGTGAAAAACATAGATAATCAAATCTTCTGAGCACAGGGGACTTTTGTTTGTTTTTTGTTGGTTAAATGGTTGGTTGGTTGATTGATTCATTTATTTAATTTTTTATGGCTCTCTTAAAAATATCCAAGAACTTTGAATTCTGAAGCATAAGAATATTGTGTTGTCAGAGACCAAGCAACACTTTCATGCAGGTTTAAATTCCTTTAAAATAATAAATGTTCACAATATTATATCATGTCTATACGGAAGAAATGAAAGAGAAGGGAACATTTAAATTAAGAATGGAGTGTATCTTTGTAAAATGTTTAATACTAATATTTGAGTTACAACAGTACAAAAAAAAAGAGAAATTCCTTCCAATTTACTTAGAGGATTAATTTCAATTACAGTTTGATGGTTAGGGATTAAGAGGGTTAATGAGAGTGAGCTTAAGGAATGTGCAGATAAATGGTTCCAGGAAGAAATCAGAATTTCTACTTTCCAAAATGTGTTGTCCACCTAACATTTGAGCTAAATAACACTCTACTGTGTGGGACTTTTAAGAAAGAGCCAAACTATAGACTGTTATAAATGTACAGCTAAAATGCAAATCCCTAAAACAGATTCCAATCTTGACTCCTACCTGATAAATATGATGTGATATTTCTTACTATTGATTGCTAAAGTTAAATGTCCTTTGCCAGAAATTTTTTCCTGTTTAAAAGAAATAAATAAAATAGTGGGAGTATTTGATTGGATTTAATGAAAAAAAAAAAGATGTTTCATTCTCAAGACTCATTACCATAATTTTTTTTCAAATAACATGATTAAACATGCCCACTTAGAGTTTATAGTTTACCTTTATATTATATGCATTTTTATGCTTCATACTATTTTTCCATTTCAATTGATTTTCAGAAAATACTTTGCTTTGCTTATATGGTTTTTACAATATGAAAGTATACAAGTATGTTATAGTGCATACCTTTTCTGCATCAGTTATGTGTAAAATTGTTTGCTTTCAACTTTGAATAAATCTGCCCTGAAGGCATTACACAACAATTGAATTCAACCAAAGGATTTTTCTCATCTACAAAGCAGTCATCAAAAAGGGATAATGTTCAATTTTAGTGTTTTGGCTCACACTGCATTCTGCATTCCCGTGTTCAGCAAATCACACAAAACCAAAACCAAAACAAAACAAAATGTCATCTCATATTAAACACCANAAGGTCTGACTCTGTAGTATAAAACTCGCTGCCTCTAGTCTTCCTCTCCCATTAAAATGCAAAACTATGAAATTGGTTGATTAAGCCAAAAATAATTCCCTCAGAAACCTGTTGTTCTTTCTTTTATAGCCATTCCAGCACATAGCCCAGCTGTCCACTTATGTATGGGTTCCGACTAATTTATTCTAAGTCACCACCGTCCACCCCCAAATTCCACAATAGCAGTTCCTTGCCACCATGATTTCAGTTGAGAATCCAATTTCATTCAGTGGTCCATCATGACTGCCTAAGCACAGTACTTAGATCATATCACTTGCTGGTTTAGATTTTCTATTATATGTGAAATAAAGCCGAATTTCCTTTGCTGGTTTATGACACATTATCTGGTTTCTGGCTTCCGGATACTTTCTCTGTTTATCTGAATCCACATCTGTCTGTGTCTATATTTTAGTCATTGGGAAATGCTTTCTATTCTTTAGATGTACTACACTCATTTACAATTTAGCATGCTTTGAACTTTAAGATTTATTTTCCAGGATCTCTCTTGTATCGTATCTTCAATTATCCATCAATTTTTTATACAATTTCCTACTCTGCNAATGTAGCTTCTCTCCAGAAATAACTCTTCTAACTACCCCTAAAAAGGTCATCACTTTCTTCCGCACTGTCCTTTGTCACTGTCATCTACCATCCACGTTACTCAGTTTTCAATTTGCATTCTGTAGTTTTTTATTGAATGTAAATTAAGATAATTAACAATCTGCAGTCTATTTAGTTAGATTTAGAACCAATTCTTGAAAATTTGTTTTAATAAGTAGTCAATGAAACCTGTTGAATCAAAGAAAATGCACTGTCACTTCCTAGACTTGTTTTCTTTCCTTTATTGATTTTATCTGACTGAATCAGGCATCACTAAACTGTTATCTCTCTTAAAATCATGTTATGTTACCTACTTAAAATGCCTTGAACTGGTACAAACATCACTTGTATTATTCCAGAAACCAGCTTTATCATAAATTCTATGCTGAATATATTTCTGCAGCATAATTGAAANGTCAACCTAAATATGGATTGAAATGTTCCTTCCTAATAGATATCATATTCATTTAACATATTTGGAACTGTAAAATTTCATATATGAAAATATGAAGTTTGTTTTTACTTATCAAGTAGGCAATAGGTCTTTAAATGATAGAATTTAATAGGCACAGACTGAGCCATCCTTGTACAATATTTGACATTGCAAAAAGCTTGAGAAGTACTTTGATTGGCTTCTGATCAACAAATAATATTCGAAGTTGGTCTGACCTGACATTCCACTTAATTATATCTTATAAATTTTGAGGTNTAATAGAATTCCATATCATATAATTTAATTCTCAAGGCTTATGCCATTTCTAGCTATTGGTGTCTTAGTTTCAAGACTCATTCCTCATGATCCTCATGATACAACATTATGAAATGCAATACCCTATTAGAAGGGTCTCCTTGTTTTGTATTAAAGTCTGCCTCATCTAAATATCATAAGAATTATGGTACCTANTTGTTAGAGTGTTTATAGTTATACCTAAGAATAGAAGTGTCATCAAATCAAAACTTTGCTGATAATGAAAAATAAAACAATATTTTATGACTAATGTATTAAGGGTCACCTCTTTTATTAAAACCTGTTTTGCAGCATCAGAAAGAATAGGCATCAAAAAATAGAGGAACTAAAATCACTCAACATTTTAATAATTTCAATCCCTTTGACATAGTCTAATACACAGCTAGACTAATGTGCAGCCATTACTCAGAAACTTCAGGAAAGTTGCTAGCACTAACACTTGACTCAATGATGATGCCAAATACATACTAAACCATTTTTTATATAAGCCAACAAAGATTCCAATGTCAAAAAAACACAAAGAGATTAAGTTCACTGTAGTCATAATTGAGTTAGATTAGCTACAAATATTAATGGCTAGAAATCAACATATAATTTAAATATATTATACTTTTGTAATGCAAAATTTAGATCTTAGTAATTTAGGATCATATATTTATAAAAATCAGTTTCGTTAAATAAAAATTGACTGGATAAAAAGATGTGGATGGTAGTATAATACATAGCTGTAGCATCTTCTTATTCTACCATTAATTTATAATCCTGTTTATCTAAATGGTAATAATTTTTATATGCACATTTAATATTCAAATTACATAAATATCATAGTTGTGTGAATTATTTTCAAATTTCATAAATAGCCTTGGAATGCTGTTATAAATNTCAATTTATATTAGAATATATATCGTATTAGTACTTCAATTCTTAAAGAAGTACATAATATGGGTAGTACTAAGGTTAATGGTTATTTCTTCTCTCATATCTCTTTCTAGGTAGCAGGCACTATTTCTTTGATAATCGATAAGCAATGCATCATTGTATTTGAGGCACTTCCATTTTTCACTGTATATTTACTTTCCCTGTCAATATGTTATAGCCAAGCATGTTTTCTTCCTCTATTTATCTGTCAAGAAAAAAAATAGAGTAGAATAAAGAAAACAAGATGTGAAAGTGTGTAAGCCCATAGCTCTGCTTACAAGTCTGTGACTGTTAAACCATTGGACTTGAACAACTGCAAGTTACTGATACACAATTGAAAATCAAGTTTTATTAAGTGATATATTGGCTGAAAATGTTTAGCTTTAAGATGAATTTAAAAGTATATACAACTTTTTATTAAACTTTCTGCATACATTTCTACATAGATGTTATAGAAACCTAATTAACAGTGCCATGATGATTATTTCTAAACTAATAATATCTTATTCTACTCTAAAATGTAATATTTTATTTCTCAAGTACTCTAAGTTCAAAAATTATCTGTCATTTACTTAAGGTTAAAAAAAAAGCTACATCTCTTTGGAACGATTATTTATAAAAACCTGGATGATGGTATACAATGGTGGACATTATATATTAAAAAGGAAATGAAGATAACAGTAAATATCTTTCATTTAAAACACTGTTTGATATTTTTAACTTAGTGCATAATGATAAAAAGGATTGCAAAGGCTAATGACCTAAATTACTAAAGCAACGTAAGATGTTCTACTAGCATTACACACTGCCAGTNATGTGTTATTGTCTTGTTCCAACGATGCATATATCTATGCTCATATATTACAGACTCCTGAGGTTGGAATCACCAGACACTATTTTCATAAGAAACAACCCACAGTACAATTAGCTCTAGGAATATCCAGCCAATAAATAACATAAAATACGTATTTCCAAATTCATCTTCCCTGGGATTGTGGAAATGGATCAGCAGCTAAAGTGTACAAGATGGCACATGCATGAATTATGAGCTCCCACATAAACACTAGTATGTGCCTGTAACCCAGCACTGACAGATGTGAAAAGGAGAATCCTGGGAGCTCTAGATGAAACTGTAAGTTCTGGGTACAGTGAGAGTCCCTGTCTCAAAGAGATAAGTTGGAAAAGCAACTAAGGAAGATACCTGACATCATCTTGAGGTTCTGCCTTCCCACACAGTCAAGCGACCCATTCAGACATGAGTGTGCACACACACAAACACACATACACACACACACACACACAGTTTCATCTGTGACAAAAGCCTTTATTACCTGCCACATGTAAGTCTGAGGCAGGAAGATAACTTAAAACTTGGATTTCAGCACCAACCTGTACAATATTAAAGAAATTGTTTCTGTAATGAACATGTGCAGACTGTTTGGTCATGACTTACCAAACANCAAATAATGACAGAATATGTGTGGAGTGGTTTCGTTGTATTGGATCTTGAATGTAATTTACCAATGAATCTGTGGGATGATTAGCTTAGACTAACTTCAAAACCTTTGCATTTTAAGGAAGACTTGAGGATCTGCATATCTTGGTATCTTTGGGAGGTCTAGGAATTAATTTCTTAAAACACCAACGGGTACCATATTCTTTATATAGCAAATACATGACTAACATTGCCAACAAGGAAACATACTTTAAATTCTTAAGTCATTCTCCAGCAAACTTCATACAAAAATGAAATACAATTCTGTATCAAGAGTATACTCTAATCTATTTTTAAAGTAAATTGAAGAAGAGAAAATAATAGTCTAACCAATAGTTAGACTAACCAAGTCTGAACCAATAAACTCATATTGTTCATCTACTGCAGTGAAAAGGTTACATTGAGCTTTAAAGAATTAAAGAAATCCCAAGATGATTTCTTCAGTGGCCTATTTTATTTAAGAATTCTCGAACACTTAATTCATTATGACCTAAACTCTTCTACTTTCATTTCTGAAATCCAATCAAAGTTTGATAGCACACAAAACTTTTGACACCTGTTTATGTTGCTGCATTTCTTGGCTTGTAGTGGGAGGTCTCATGGACTATAGTGGGGGTCTCATGGACTGTAGTGGGTGGTCTCATGGATTGTAGTGAGTGGACTCAAGGATTGTAGTGGAGGTCTGTCTCATGGACTATAGTGGGTGGTCTCATGGATTGTAGTGGGTGGACTCAAGGATTGTAGTGGGGGTCTCATGGACTGTAGGGAGTGGTCTAATGGATTGTAGGGGGAGGTCTCAAGGACTGTAGGGAGTGGACTCAAGGATTGTAGTGGGTGATCTCATGGACTGTAATGGGTGGTTTCATGGACTNTAGGGGGTTAACTCATGGACAGAAGGGAGTGCTCTTATGGACTGTATCAGGTGCTTTCATGGACTATAAGGGATGTTCTCATGGAATCAATTTGATGGCATTGCTTTAAGTTTCAATACCAACAANAAAAGTTATTGTCCTGTGTATGAGTTTGGAAAATAGCTTCTAANAAGTATTCAGGTGAAAACAAAAAGGACGACAGGGAGAAATGTAAAATTTAATTAATTTAGCTCTCTTTTAGTTAAATATTTAGAGTGAACATTATATTAACATTATATATTTATTGAACATGTTTTTCCTGAATTTCATTGGTATCATATTGAATATAGCCTTAAAAATATAGCAGATGATCACACTTTGAAAAAAATTAAAACAAAGATAATTAATTAATGCTGAAATTAAATTTTTAGCAATATTTATATTACCAATTTCTTCAAGTAAATGCCTCATATAAAAATATGTATAAACTAGCCAGCAGAAGGCCTGAAATAGAAATCACTATGTTTAACATTCTACAATTCTATTATTAACACACACTTCACCTTCACACTTGAAAAATTGTCTTTCTCTTTCTTTATGCCAAGTAAAGTTTATTAAAAACTCTTAGAGCCAAATTAACATATTGTCTTTAGAATGACCAATATAATTTTAGCCCTTACTAAAATTTCTGACAATTCTAATTACACCTATTACAAACACTGTTAGGAAAAGCAACTGCATTGTGTTAATGTTAAAACAGTTATCTCAGCTCCTTCCTGTATAAACATGAAAAAGTATTAGACAATAATTTCTATGGCAGCANCTTAAGTTCTACCATGATCTTAACTACACCAGTAACCACAGCAACTTAGAGTTTCTTTAAAGCCATTTAACTGTGTAGGATATTCTGGCTGATTTTCTTTTCCTTCCTATTGGTCACAATTAAAAGCTTTTCATTTCATTGTGATGCATTAAAATGTGATTTAACCAGAAACAGGTTACTTAAAGTATGAATATGAAAATATAGTTATATAAACATTTTGTGTAAATAGAAAATAAAAGATACTTATCACTTCAAAACGAAACATGTGAGAAACCACATCCATTATGTATCCTGCTTACTTATATGTAGCTATATAAAATATATATCAAACTTATCTATGTAAACTAAATTGTGGCAGAGATACTCTACTAAAGTGAATAAAGCACAATCACTCTTAATAATAAATCAATTATTATATGCGTGAAATCATAGGGCATGTTTTCTTGTAAGTTTTCATGTACGTTATTATTAAGATTCTGGCAGCATTAATAAGATTGGAATAGATGCAAATATAATATAGATTCAGTGGTATGACACACTCATCTTTTTCCTTATGTATGTCCTTTTATTCTAATGAGAGCACTGCAAATTTAGCTCCACTGAATTTGAGATAAGATACTTTTGTCATAGATATGCTAAAAAGATAAAGGGCGACAACTATTATAAGTGGGAAGCTGGAACCTCATTCCCAATTTGTTTTATAGTAATATTATTTATGGCTTTGGTTTTAATAATCTTTAAAAGGTTGGTATGATGATTGCTCCATATAAAAATGAGGTTTTGAAATATGAAGGAAATTGAATTAAATGCCATTCTACTTTTTACCATATATGACTTAAACTACGTGTACTGTTCTTGAGCCTCACTTGTTTCATCTGTATAATGGTAATAACAGCATTTAAAAAAATTGTTCTATGACCTTGAAACTTGAATGAAAGTATAAAGTAGCATGTCTGGCATACAAAGACTAAAAAAAAAATCATTAAAGTATTATTCTGACAATTTGATTGCTTTAACTTGACTTTTACATAGCAATTTCTGTTTACTTAAGGACAATTTCTTTCTCTGTTCACACTTTCTATAACAGATTCCTGTTTCCTGACCTTTCCTAACCATTTATCAATTGTAAAAACTTCCTACTATGCCTCAGTTGATATTTCTCAGTAAATGCCACCTTTCATGAGAGACATGTCTAAGTCTTCCTTTTTCCCTTTTCTTTCTTAAGGTCATAGGTGAGATGACCCATCTCCTCGTTTTTTTCACCATNAACAAATCTGTTGATTGCTTATCAAAAATGCAGGGTTTTTTTTATAAAAGTGTTAAAACTTTCATATGAAAAATAAATAATAAGTAAATAACCAAGACCAACTGCCAGAGAACAATGGTTTTAAATTTTATCATTATAAAATGACGTTCATAAAAAAAGGAATCAAGAAAAATTAATAATGGATGCCCATAGGAATAGTAATGATTTATAATAAAGATTTTATTTTAAAAGTGTTAAAATAAATAATACATACTCCAGAACATCATTGTTCTAGGAAATTATTTCCCTTTAGAATANGAATTCTAACTGGCAAATCTAGTTTACAACTCCTCCAGGGGGCTTTCTCTGAGCTGACTTTGAATCCTGTGATTTCAGTCTGTGGACTACTGTCTGTGTCGTACTTCTCAAGAGTGGATGTGTGGTGGAATGCAGACCCCATCAATATGTGTGGCTTGTAACCTAACTGCTGATAAAATGAACTTGCTTAGAATTCCCTCAGGCATCTGCTTCAGANCAGAATTACATCGGTCAGTAAAATTCAAATAGCCATAGCCAAAACTGGAATAAGAGTGAAACACTTTTTTAAGATAATGATTGATTTNCATAAAGATGAGTACTTCAACAATTTTCAATATGTAGTTGCTGGGGCGGGGAGGGTGGGTGGCCACTAATTAGTTTTACCGTTTTCAGCAGATGTTGAATTCAGAATGCCAGCAGCATTTCAACCACCAGTCATTAGGGCTGTCTTTCATGGAGGAGTGCTGACCAATGAAATCCCCCTCTGTTTAATGAGACCGATCTAGACAGAGTCAATTAAATCAAATCTATACTAAAATCTCCAATATATCTGCAGTGTGGGCAGCAGTGAGGGATTTCCAGTATTAATAAAGGGATTCACTGACGCACTAGGGGAGGGGGGAGGGAAGGGAGTTGTTAGGGTAAGACTATAGTTCATGGACAGTGTAAAAGCAGTAAAATTTAAGAGGAGGTGAGAGACTGGGAGGAGAGGAGCTAGTGAATTATTAAACATTAAGGTGACTAGGGAGAGAGCTTTCCTGGAGGCCGGGAAAGGAACCACCCCCAACCGTCCCCCTCCCCCACCCCTTCCACCATAAATCCAAATAGAAAGCTGGAAAAACGTAAGGACCCAGATTTGAAAACATTTTCACTTTAATACTGAAAAAATATGCCATTATAAAATCCTCGAATAGAATTAGTAAGTTTCACGTGCTTCCTCGGTTCTTTGTTCCTACTTTATAAGTAAGATTTATACCAGCACACAATTGCTACCATAGGATCGCAGCCTAAGCACTAGAGTGACATTAATTGGTCATGCTTAACTGCCCCAGAATCTTTTTTCTTAAATAATTACACTGGTACTATAATAGAAATCATGGGTACTTATTTTACATTCAGATGGAAGGCATTATTGGATATGTATAGAAAAATATTCCCCTCAGAAACTAAAATAAAATCAAACATCACCATCAAAATAAAATAACCCAAAACAACCCTTAAAAACTTTGCTCAACAAAATACATTGTTAACTCATAAAATGGACTGATGACTAGCCATGCAAATGTTTTAAATAAAACCTTTACATTTTTTTCACAGTAAACATACGCTCTNAACTGCCTACCAATCACAAATAATGGCGAAATGGCACTTTCTGATTATACTGTATTTTGTTTATAGAAAGTTTGATACGATGGGACTTATCAGGTAAGAGGATGGGTGCTGTGACGCTGTCTCCAGTCGCAGTGAGTAGTCGGGGTTGGGGGGCAGAGTCCCTGGAGCGTGTGGATTCCATGCGAGTCATGCAGCACTTTTTGTGTTTTGTTCTTGTCAGGAGTCAAAGTTATTTATTTACAATACATTCATGCCTTCGTGCAACTGCCCATCCCTGCATAACCAGCAGGGAGCCATCTTCGGGCTATCCACAGGGGAAAAATAGATATCTATCTCTCTATATAGATGTGATATATGTATATATGTATAGAGCCACTGCAGCCAGCCCCAAAGGACCTTTGGCCCAGAGCAAGGGCTCTCAATTCTTCTGGCAGGCCCCATGCTGGGCTTTCAGTCAAAAGGAGCTTGGAGCAAAGAGCAAGCTAGCTGCACTCGCAGCTCCACAGTCTGCTCTTTGTTTTCAGAGGGAAGCTTAAGGGCCAGAGCCTCTTAGTTGAGTGAGTTCATTGTTATTTATTTACTTATATCAGTCGGGGCTTGTGACGAGCTAGATCTGGGTCAATGTTCTCCTTCCTACTCCCCGGAGATGCTGGCGGCAGAGGATGATACAACGCCTCCTGCACTCCACCCCCTTTAGGATCTAGGGTTTAGTCTGAGAGTGAGTGAGAGCCGCAATCATAGACCCTGTGGGCCCCGTCTGCATTGTAAGGCCCATTGTGCCAGTAGGAAGAGTCACAGACTGTCTGTAGGGAATTAATCTCGGACGCTGAGGAATTGGCATCCCTTCTCTTGGACCGCTTTCGGTTCCTCAGGATAAACACGAGCATGCCCACCACGGTGAAGGCGGAGGTGACGAACACCAGCAGCAGTCCCGGGACCAACACGGAGATGGACACCCTGCTGGTGTCTAGGTAGGAGTTGGAGTGCGTCCCGGTCTCCGCCAACCCAGTGCTGTTTTTACTGTGCGAAGTTAACGTGGGCGAGATCCTCGCGTACAGCTGGGGGCAGATCTCGTCATTGGAGAGCAGCATGAAATCCTTCCTGAAGAAGTTCACTGGCGTCTCACACTTGAGGTCGCTCATCAGCACCTCGGAGCCCAGACGTTCTGCCCATTGCTTGAAAGGCACAATGGTGCAGGAGCACTCCCAGGGGTTGCCATGNAGGTCTATCTGGATGATAGAGGTTAACTGGTCCAGCACCCCTGCAACTGGGAGGTACATGAAGTAATTATTGTGCAGGCTGAGCTTAGACAGGGAGACCCCTGCAAAAACGTCCACGGGTAGGGACCTCAGCAAGTTGTTGTTGAGAATAAGAATCCTCAGCTTGGGCATGGCATTAAAAGTACCAGGGAGAATGAGCTGAATCGCGTTATACTCCACGTTCAGATACTCCAGGTTCTGCAGCCCAGCAAATTTCTCTCGGGANAGCGTGTCCAGGTAGTTACTATCCATGTACAGCCACCTGAGGTCCAAAAGATTCTTGAAAGTGTTGTTCTCTATGTTTGCGATGTTGTTGTTGCCCAGATCCAACAGAATGAGGTTCTTGTAATCCACAAAGTGTG
>LZPO01067481.1:20000-27555 GCA_001675575.1 Neotoma lepida
CAAATTCCAGAGTATTCATGTAACAATTTGCCTCTTTTTCTCCTTTTTTCTTTTTGTTCCCTTTCCATGGTGCATTAAGACAAGTTATTGCATAGAACAAGGAGGTCACAAACTAGTATTCCTTCTGCCTCAGGCAATCAAGTGCTGGGATTACCAAGTACCAACCTGATTAGCTCACAATAAATCTCTTGATGGTCATTAAAAGCACACAAGTGAAATTTTATGTGTCATCAAACAGTTCAAATGCCTTTGGGCTTTATTTATTTATTTACTTATTTTTTTTTCTTTTTAAAAACAATTTGAATACTTATACACACCTTGTTGTGTTTATATCTCCCATCACCATTTGTTTTTCCTTTCTCTCTGAATCTCTTCTTCCCAACAGCTCTTCTAGTAGCTACGTCACTGAAGAAAATGACAACTCCTTCTCCTGAAACCGGTAGCAGCCCTTAGCTCCCCAGGAAAGAATATGGCCTTATGAGCACTTCTACTCATAAGAAAATGTTAAAGGGTCCAATTTGTGGCGCTACTCTGTGCTGCTATGTATTCATGATTATTGTTACCACACCACATATAGATGACACTGTCCCATGGCATTTCTCCCTCATCCACCCTCCAACTCTTACATTCCTTTTCTTATCATTTCTTTTTAAGATTTTATTTTTGTTTTATCTGTATGGCTGTTTTCCTTGCATGTATGACGATGCACCTTTTGCACACAGTGAGAAAGGAGTTCCGTGGAGAGAATTGGATCCCCTGGAACTGAAGTTACAAATACTTATTAGAAGCCATGTGGGTTCTGTGACTTGAACTAAAGTCTTCTGGAAGATTGCCCAGTGCTCTGAGTCATCTCTACCCCATTTCTTACATTCTTTATGTGTCTTCTTCTGTGATTCTCTCTGGTACTTATGGTATAAATGGAAGTAGGATAGAAATGTCCCATTTAAGGCTGAACACTCAACGGACATTAATTTTCAGCACTCAACCAGCTAAGGACAACTGAATTAGCCATCAACTTCAGGGAAAAAAAAAGTGTTTCTCTACCCTAGACTGAGACCTACACTGGTCTAAGTGCATAAATATGTCTAGAAAAGTATTTGAAAATATGTACACTTAGGGAAAGAATGTCACTCTGTTTCCCCCTTGGGTCCATGGCTTTGTTGTGTAGCCTTTTGATCAGGTTTATATTACCAGGTATGTATTGCCTTCTACTTATTTGGCTGTCATTCTAATCACAACACGGCTATCTCCAAAACAGTCTATCCCCGACTTCACTGGTGGAAATATCTTGTGTGTCTGGTTAATCACATAGCATGCATAGTCTACAAATGGATAGACCATTAATGAGTTCTCTCCAAATTGCGTGCATAGCACCTTGCTAGTAGGGATCATAAGACCTTGTAATCAGTCATTTACTTTTTTATTACTGAAGTTATTCAATGCAATTTAAAATTATTTTAATAGCCCTCAGTGGCGGAGTTCACTTATAATCCTAGCACTACAGAATCTGAGGCAGGAGGACAAACAACACAGAACAAAACAAACCCACCAACAACAACAACAAAAGACTAAAACTCAGGAGAAAGGAGAAAATTACTTTTATTCTCAGAGAAGATAGTATCTCCTGTCTCTTCTAGACTTTTCATAGTTACATTTCGAATGCGTGTTATGGTATTATCATATTCTCTATGGTGTGACTTAAGTACTGAATATAGTAACCATTTCAGTGCTGAGTTTAACCTGTTACTATTATTTCTCTATTTCATAACATAGAAAATTGTGATTGATTTTTTTATAATAATTGTAAGTCAAGAGATAGAGAAATAATGAAATGTTCTTATACTCTAAAGTGCTTAGTATATGGTATTTGTCCACATTTTTATATATTCATTTTAATGTGGGTAGTAACTATTGATAATGTTATAGAACTTTGGAAGCCAAAGCCAATAAACTAATTCTAAAATGTATGGGATAGATAGATGGTATATGCAAAGATCCTTGCCGCAAACTGAAGTTGTGAGTTCAAAGTTCAATCCCTGGGAAGTATGTGGTATAAAGAATGAACAAATTTCTGCACATGTAAGTTGTACCCTGATCCTACATACAAGGCACACACACACACATACAGACACATACACACACACATCACACACACACACACGCACACACACACTTACATACACACACACACCTACACATCTACACACACACTCACATATACACACATACACACACTAAGAAAAATAAAAAGTATAAAATAATAACAAAGAAAAATAAAGTGAAAATAAAAACACTGAACTTGAAAAGAAAATTGAAGTAACCAGAGATTTCTGATTGTAAATTATACATAAACATTAAAAATAATATTTGCATATTTATGTGTGAAAGAAACAATATTGATAAATTCTATTATAATAACTTAGAATTTCTTTGAATGACATAAAATAATTGATTTAACTAATTTCATAGGGCTTGATATATAATTCATTCTAAAATTATACTCATAAATAAAGCTCCAAACTACTTTTTACTTTTGAACACTATTATTTATTTTCTTATTACAGAGTCTTAGAAATAGAATTGCTAATTAAAGGGTAAACATTAACAGGTNTGACAAAAATATTGATAAATTGCTTTATTCATGTTTTAAAGCACTTTGTACTTCATTGTAAGTAGTTGATATTTTTGCTATTGCACTAAACATCTGCCAATATTATTTATTATCTCTTAAAATATTTTCTACTCAGTTCATTATGGTTAATCTGAATCTAGTTCCAACAAAATAGTTTCACTTAAACAGACTCAGTTTGACTTTCAGTAATTTATTGTGTACATTGTAGAACTTAATATTTTGCTTTCAACTTTATAGACATGATATTGGTTTAAAATCCTTTCCAGCCAAGCCACCATGTCAGTCTATTTATTCTTAACATATTCAAAAGACTAAAGACTAGCTATCCCTTTATACATATTTGTCTGAGAGATTTGCTTTTCAATAGATAATATCATTGTTGAAAACAGGAATTAAGCCCTTTATCTTGTAATGTCTACTCCTTTTTTGATTATTAGGCACAAAAAATGTTATGTCATTGACACTGTAGAATGAGGAACTATTGGTACATTAGTTACTTTTCTGTTGGATGTAATAAAACATCATGACTAAGGAAACTTATGGGACAAAGAGTTTATTTGGCTTACAGTTCCAAAAGTTTTGAATCCATGATGGCAGATTAGAAAAACAAGCAGGAAGCTGAGAGCTCATATCTTGAATCCCTAACAAGATACCTCAACCTATCTCAATAGCACCACAAAATGGACTGGCCACCAAGTACTGAATGCCTGAAACTGTGGTGGATATTTACCATTCAAATCTCAACAGCAAGAGTCCATGGTAAACTGAGTACTGATGATCACAGTGTTAGGTAGCTCATCAGCAAATTAATCCACAAACTATGGATTCGAGAGAATGACTCAAGATATGAATCATTTGTGTAGACTTTAAGTTAAATGAATTATAAGTACAATTTGCACTTAACATATTTTACTGCATGATCATGCATACATTTGATTTCTTCAATAGAATATTAATTTATATTTCTATACATACAAAGTTTATGAAGTCTAATGCACCTGATCAATAATCACTAATAAGGAAAGAAACATACTAAACTCATGTATTTACTCTTTTATAACACATAGTCACATTCAAATGCATACAATATACTATAATGTACCACAGACAGACATGATATATTAGATAATACTTATTAAGTGCAACAAAACAAAGTTAAAAACACAATAAGGAGAGTACATTTCTGTGGTGATGTATTGTGTACCCCAATATATTGTATACCTTAATAAACTTATCTGGGGATCAGAGGACAAAACAGCCACTATATTATACTTAGAGGTCAGACAGTGGTGGTACACACACCTTTAATCCTATCACTTAGGAGGCAGAGATCCTTCTGGATCTCTGTGAATTCAAGGCCACTCTTCGAACAGAGTCAGGCATTGGTGGCACACACCTTTAATCCCAGCACTTGAGATCTCCTATCTTTGCTTGGAAAGCACACATGCCTTTCATCCTAGGAAATGGCTTGGCTGGGTGGAGAATGGTATATAAGGTGTAAGGAGACAGGAACTAGGCAGCAGTTCAACTGAGATACTCAGGGGTGAGAACTCAGAGGCTTTCAGTGTGAGAATTCGTGGAAACATGATCAGCTGAGGAGTTGGAGAGGTGAGGTTCTCGGTGCCTTGCTCTGCTTCTCTTATCTTCAATTTTCACCCCAATATCTGACTCTGAGTTTTTTTATTAATAAGACCTTTTAAGATTAGTGTTACACATTTCCATTCTTTCTTATTGAATATGTGCTTTATTCTTTAAGAATATACTCATAAAATTAGAATTACAGGTAGGCCAAGTAGAAAAATTCATTTATTAGAAATGGCTGTTTTTATGATCATTAAATCTGAACAGAGTGTGGTCAAAAACTGTTAAACATCATTGTATCTCTCTACTCAAAGATATTATATTTATGATTAATTTTTATATTGATATCATAAAAGTGGGAATCCAAGTATATTTTGAATGCTGAAATAAGGAACCATTAAATATGGTTTATTAAATTGAAAACAAGTTATTTTCTGTTTACTTGGAAACATCAGTTCTTACATTTATGGGAACTATTGGATTGTGGAAAAGTAACATTACACAGTTGCCTGAAGTAGAGGGAAGCCTGTAGAGTTAGTGTCACAGCCAGGAATGATACTCTGATGAATATGTTTCTTATGGGTGAGTTTCCTCCAATTCAAGGACTGGTCAATTTCCAACCTTATAATTCTTGTTTAGAAGCAAACTGTATTATGATAGTGAAAGTTAAAAACATGAAATATTCATTGCTTAGACCTCACAGTGGCTAAAAGAGATCATATAACTTGGCTAGACAATTAGATTCAGCATTTGGATTTGGAAATTAGAGTTTATGAGCTCAAGAATGAACCAGAAAGTCTGGTGGTCATAGATGGTGGCTGCAATATTAGGTGTCCATCACAGTGGAAGAAAGGTGTGGCAAAATGTGTGTGTGTGTGTGTGTGTGTGTGTGTGTGTGTGTGTGTGTGTGTGCGTGTTATCAGAATCTATTCTGTCTTTTATCAGGTTATAAAGCACCACCTTCAGTAGTCCTTGGCTGTGGTATGGTTTCAGTAAATTCAGATTATAAATACACATTTTGTGCCACACATCAAATCTAGTTCTTTTTCCTGTCCTGAAATTCTTTGCACTCTCTAGACTCCTTTCAAAAAATGTCTTTTCTGCTTGACTAAGTTAGATCTAACATATGAGCAGCATGATTCTGTTCCTAGCTTCTCACTAAACTCCTTCCCTAGGCTCACTTTCTAGGAGGAAATGTACATGATGCACAGTTTTTCTTCAGAATTTTTGAAATTCATAATTTGATATAAATACTAAAATGTGGTAACTATTATTAATTAAAAAAATCAATGTTTCATGTCCCAGGTCTGTGTTACATGAGTGATTATCACATAAATAGTGTACTGGGCAGTATAATCAAGGTACATTTTAAACAGTATGGAAGAATTGGATTTTCAGTTCAGAGATTCAGATCATGACTAATTCTATAACATACTGAGAAATGATTCTTTTCATCCTTGGAGATGTATGCTTAACACATCTCTAGACAGAATGTAGGTGTGACTTGGATATTAGTAATTGATAATAATTCAGCTTATTTGGGGGGTCATTTTTTGTGGAGATAAATGTGTATAACATTTAGCAAGTAGAATATTATTTATAAAATAAAATAAATTAGTTGCAATATAAAGAAAGATCATGTAATGGGGAAGAAGAGATCTTAAGGTAGCTAGATGGGGTGTCTTTAAAAACAGAGGTTAATGAAATACTGTGAGCTAAAACATAAATATGGTACAGAGGAAGGAAGGAGACTTGCTAGTGAGGAGCTGGGGACCATCAGCCAGGGATCAAGGATAAGAAGAAACCATGTATGACAATACCGTAAGAAATCCATCATTTCTTCTGTTAGCTTAAAAAGTTAATTAAGATAAAGAGTTTAGATAGCAAGGGGACAAAAAAAGGAGGAAAATATAGAATATGAATTTAAGCTGTACATTTCCTTTATAAATTAGTGTAATAGAAATCTGTAAAATACTCAAGGCCTTGTGAATACGATACAATGCAAACATCACAATGTTTGACCATTTCATGTGATGTTCACTTTCTATTGTGAAAGTGTGGACAGAAATCTGAGAATTTATTTTCTATCCTCCCAATCAAAATGTTCAGTGATCAAAATAGCTTTTACACTGGGATATTCTTAAAATTAAGTTTTAGGCAGAATTTTAAAATTTGGAATTATTATTCTTAGAATAACCACTGAGTTAACATCTTCCCACCACAAGTTTTAGTTGTGGTGTAACCTCACACTGGCACAGAGGTAATTCTTTAAGAAAGTAGATCACTCCAGAGGTATGAGTTATAGAAACTACTTCTCAGGTGAAAGGCTCTATCATGCTCCCAAATTCTACAAATTCTTTTTCTAATGTTACCTTGTGAAAGATTTATACAAAGAAGTAGACTATTGGAGCTACTTATCAAAACAACAGTTCAATGTTTCAAAATATTAGTATGAACAACAAGCAGAACACAAAATCAAAGATTATGATCATTTTTAGAAGGAGAGTTCCTATGAGTGTTAATGAGACCTATAGAATTATGGTTTTCAGTTCACTTTATCTTTATCTTTAATGTCTCTCTTCTCTATATCCTATCAGAGTGTTCCCAGGAACATCTTCTGAGGTCAGCTGAAGTTGACACATAAGATCACAATGGCTTGATGCCAACCAGAAAAAATGTTGCTATTCCTCTTGTTCCTTGTGTGCCTGGATCTAGGTTTTCTACAGTGTTTTATATACAGTAAGATTTATTACAAGAAATGCAAAAGGAAAATCGGTAAAATTTCAATAAACATCACATTAAGCCAATATATTTCTTTGAAAACATACTGTAGGAACCAGCAAGAGGATTCAATATATAAAAGTGTTTGATAGCCTGATTAATGACATCAGTTTGACCCTTCAGATCCATCAGATAAAGGAGAAAACCAGGTTGTGCAAATTGTCTTCAGACCAATACACATATGCTTTAGCTAATAGGTGCCATTACATATACACATGTACAATAACTAAATAAATTAATGAAAGTAGATCATGAAAAGTGCATTTATATTACAATTACAACCTGTATTGTTGGTTTTTTTTTTTAGCCCGCCACTCAGCTCCCAAATAAATCACACACAGAGGCTTATTGTTAATTATAAATGCCTGACCTTAGCTTGACTTAGTTTTTAGCCAGCTTTCCTTAATTTAAATTATTTTGTCTACCTTTAACCTCTGGGCTTTTCCCAGTCTCTTACTTCTGTAAATCTTATTCTTACTCCATGGCTTGCAGTGTAGCTNGGTGGCTGACCCCTGAAGTTCTCCTCCTTCTCTGGCTGCTGCCTTCTCTTTTTTTAAATAA
>LZPO01067483.1:1851-15091 GCA_001675575.1 Neotoma lepida
AGAAGATTTGAATGTGTGGGAGGGTGTGTAGAGTAACATGAATATTTTCCTAGATTCTGAGGGTTGACTGTGTGTCTGACTCAGACCCTAAACTCTTCATCACTGTGCATTTCTATTTGCTATACTGACATCTATTGTTGTTGTTGTTATTGACAGGGTCTCACAATGTAATCTAGGCTGTCCTTGTACTCCTATTCCTCCTGCTTCATGCTTTCTCTCTTTTGATCCAGGGTCTCACTATGTAGCCCTGGCTAACCTGTATCTGGCTACAAAGACCCGGATGGTTGGGAACTCATAGAGATTCACCTGTCTCTGCCTCTGCTGTGCTGAGGTTAAAGGCATGCAGCACCTTGCTCAGCTTGCTTGGTGTTTTATCATGAGATTAACATGCATCCATTACCAAGCTGCTATATTTGTATCTTGAGCCATGTTTTTCTCCTTTTGACTTTTACCCATTTTGCACACTGTTGATAAGAAATTACCCCCCCAACACTATGAAGTAAGAATGGAGCAGAGGTCACTCACGCTTTATGTCCAGCAGGATGGGGTCACTCCTCTTGGAACTGGCTGGATTGGAGACTTCACACTGATACTCCCCGGAATCATTACTTCTGACATGGTCTATTAGGAGGGTTCTTGTGTTCTGCAACAGCTTTATCCTGTCTGTGATCTCCAGACTCTGGCCATTGAAAAGCCAATGGATGGAGATCCCAGTGTCATTTGTTAAGCAGGTCAGGGACACAGAAGTCTGGCCTTTGACTGTAGTTTTGTTGACGTGGATAGAGGGTGGAGTCACTGGTTCTGTGGATAAACAGTGGAGGGGACCATCTGAGAGTCCTTCATCCTCAGAGATCTCAGCCAGCTCCCAGGGCCCACAATATGAAGTGGCCCTCTGCAAGATTGCATGTTTGGGTTCAAGATAGGGTCTGTAAGGAGAGAGCTGAATCTTCCTCCTACCCAGATCACCCACAGTGACCCGTGCCTCAGGGTATTTGTATAAGTACCACATTGGGAGCCTCTTAAGCCCACATGTCCAGAAATCTCGGGGTAGGAGGGTATTTCCTAATAATTTTTGTGCAAATTCTTGCTCACACTTTCTGGGAGTGTAGTCAGGTCCCTCGATTACTAAACAACTTTCTGTTTCTTTTTCATTAAATAATTTGTCATGGGGTTAAGATGGCCCAGCTAATNTTAAAGGTGTTAAAGCCTAGACCTCACAACTGGAGAAATCCCAAACTAAAGAATTTNTGTTGGAAGAAAAATTTTATTTCCTGCCNCATGGATGTGGATTAAATACCACAGAGAAGAAGTGAATAATCCCAGTGCTGACCACAGCCTGCCACTCTAATCCTCAGTACTGATATGTTCTTTTGGAGACAGGGTCTCACTATACAGTCTTGGCTAGCTTGGAACTTGCTATGTAGACCAAGCTGTACTCAGACTCACACTATCTGCCTGCCTCTCCCTCCTTAGCACTGGCATCAAAGGTGTGGCCCTCCACACTCCNCAGATATTTGTTTTTTGAACCTTGAGAAGAGTAAGAGAAACAGCATCATCAGCTCATCAGTGACATGGTTTACCCTGCCTGAGAACAGGGCTCCCAGGTATGTTCTCCACCCACTCTTCCCATCCCACAGAGTCAGAGCTGAGCCAGGCATCTGTGAGACAGGAGCAGAGTCAGCTGGGAGCAGAGCTCTGGACTGCAGTCCCCATCTGTGAGGAATTTTCTCCTCACATTTGGAGGAAAAGGATATGAGCACAGTTCAAAGCCCTGGGTGTTCCTTCTAGGTCAGGGAGGTCATAAAAAGAAAACGGAGGGCACAGGAAGGCTTGTGTTAGTTACAGAAAGAAATCTTGACCTTAAGGCTCTCCCTCCTCTGGGAAGTCCCTCACACAACCTGAGGCTTTCCAAGGCTGGGAGAACTTCCTGCTCACATTCCAAGCTCCATCCCTATCAGCCAGGAGAAGTCAAGGAAGCAGGAGACGATTAGACATAGGCATGGAGCAGGAAGCTCAGGGGAGGATTGAGTTTTGCTTGTTCCCTTAGACATGGGCTGGAAATTAAATGCTTCTGCATCTTCCCAGAAAGCCAAAAGACTCCACTCCAAACCTGGTGCTGATATTTCAGAGATGCACTTACTAAGGACTGTAATGTTCTTGACTGTGTTCTCACTGAGGCCAGTGACAGGTTATAGACCAGGCAGGTACAGGATCCTCTATTATTAGTATTGATGTTGGGGATAAAGAGCTCTTGTTAGGATGACTGAAGCTCTTCATTCATTGACAAACCAAGAATACTGTGGAGATGGGTTAGAGTCTGGCAGGAGAGCCTGAGGTTTGTCCTTGAATGAAAATGAATATTTGAGGGGGATGTGATCGGGACATCTTGACCATCTGGAGTAAACAGAATAAAGCCACTCATGATGTCAGCAGAGGGAAGAGGAAATCCTGGTCTGTAGAAGGCCATAGTATCTCTTTGAGCTGTGCTATAACCCTGATTGAGCAGGTCTTACCCAGAGGTGGGGTGCAGATTAGTAGAAGAGTACTCATGCAGCATGCACAAGCCCTGATCCATCTCGAGCACAACACACAGTCATCCCCACTGCACACTCATGTGTGCACTGAGCCTGAGTCTCACATGTACACTGTTTCCATCATCTTGGGCCTCTCTAGGCAGAACACGTCCCTCCAGCCATTCAAGCTCAATGCTGGGCCTGGCTACATGTGCTTTGGCTGGGCCTGGATGCCCTGGCAGCCAAGGTATCTGTAGGGTGGGTCTGTGTTATGAACCCAAGGGGACCAGGACCGAGTATGGTAGTTCTAGCCCTCTGTATTTAGGCAGTTGGAGTCAGGATGAAAGAGGAGATACTAACAGGTAATGTTCAGAGTGAATGGGTCACTTGGGGAGGCACTCACTGGGTTCCGTCTTGCACACTCATAGGGTCCTGTGTCAGTCCTCACAACACTGAGTAAAATGAGAACCCTGTTGCCCTCAGACAGCTTCAGCCTGTCCTCTTCTGAGAGGCTTTGGCCATTTCTCCTCCACAGGTGGGTTGTATTCTGAGTCTTGGGCTCACACATTAATGCTACTGGAGACCCCTCCCAAGTATGGGAAATCTTGCTTGTGATTTTGGGGTTGGTTAGCAGTGCTGTGCAGAAAACAGGGAGAAGATTCCACTGTGTAATATCTCTGATTCTTGCAAGGGTCTCCTTCAACCAGGGATGGTCTCTTAACTCCCCACCAACCCAGATCCTTAAAGAATCAGGCAGTTAGCAAATTCCAGGCAGACGGAGTGGCTGAGAGCTCAGAGATAATGGGACCTCCTGTGCTGTGCATGGGAGAAGCAAGGGCTTTCTCATGGGTGAACTGAGCTGCAGTGTTTGGTGATGGACGGACTCAAGACTTGGAATCAGAGACTTCATTTTATCTCCTGGTCCTCACTGACCCATTGCCTGCCATGAGACACAAGGTTTGAGTCCCTCCAGCTATACTGACCTCCTCTGCTCAGTGTAGACCAGCGCCCTCTGAGTCTTTCCTGTTCAGGGCTGTGCTACAGATAGGTCATGATTAGTCTTCCCATTGAGCTTCCCTGACAAACCTGACAGCCTGTCAGAGATCTGACAGAGATCAGGATCTGGCTGGCATTTAGGTTGGGCTAGGCCACAGGTGGGCCATTCTTGTCAGGTGTTTGATGTTGATTGACATGAATCAGGGAACCCTCCAAGAAGCCTGAGTCTATGAAACAATCTAGAAGACTGAAGGTCACCTAGTAAGGTCTCCATGGTGGGGAGGCTGGAGAGTGGCTGTGGACAGATAGCTTGCGCCACCAATGGCCTGTGTGACACTGACTCAGTGACTGTGTTTCCTGTCTCAGGTTCCCTATAATAGGACACATGGTAAATGATCATTGCCATGCCTGCAAGTTAACCTTAAATGTGAACAATGACCTGACCTTCCACTGCTTGGGCAGTGTCTGTTACCATTTTTCTTCAGGAAAAAAATCCCTGGGCTGGACCCCCAAAGAGCAAGGAGACTCCATTTGTGCACTTTTTCTTCTATCTCTTCAGGGCTCTTGACCTTCCTGGGAGGTCTCAGAAGACCATCAGAAGAGCTGGCTGATGCCTTTCCTACCTGTCCACCTATGCTGAGCACACTGGGTCTCAGGAGGAGATGCCCAGGTGACCTACCTCAGACATGGCTCTCAGAGGCTGACTGTCAGCAGGCTCCCAGCCTACAATCCATCATTGTCCCCTGTCAGCTCCAACAGGAGGTCAAATTCCAACCCAGTCTACAAGCTTGCCAGGATTCCTGGTCCAGTCTGGCACGGAGTTCTTGAGCAAAGCTATCGGGGGTTATTACTCTGTGAGAGGCTCATGGTTTCACCAGCCAGGCCCTGCCTGAGTCCTGAAGGATCTTTCTCAAGGCCATGTTTATGATAAGCACCCAAACTCTGAGCAGAGTCTGACATGCCTCTGCCCAGTTCCCTCACCCCCTCTTCTCTGAATGTGGAATAAGTGAGGCATCCTGATTTATTACTGTTTTCTGCACTGTGTGTCCTTTCCTAAATGCTTGAACCACAATGTGGGGACCATAACACAGAGTCATCCAGGACTGACACCCCTATGTGTGAAATATGATTCGCTCCACTTATGACACAGAGGTTATAGAGAATTACTTACTGTGTACATGAAATTGCACAGTTGCAGTCTTAGATTGTCCCCCAGTCACAAGTATCTTATAGGTTCTTGCATCTTCCTGAGTGACATTCTGTAATAACAAGGATCCATTGGGGTATATCGTCTCTCTGCCAGTGTATGCAGGCCCTGTTTGCATTCTACTGCTGTGCATTGCACGTCGTCCAAGTTCCCTGTTCGAACCATCAGGGTTTGCTCTGAACCAGAAAAAGTTTAGGGCTCCTGGGGGTGTATTGTGGAGAAGTAGAAGAACGTTATTCCCTTCAACAACGTGAGGAGGAACTGCTTCAAGAGTGACTTCGGCCATGGTGGGAGAGGTCCAGTAGGTTAAAAGTGAGGCTAAGAGGGAAGAGAGAAAAATCAATCAATATTAAGACCTTTGCATTTGGTAGAAATTGGAAACCTTAGTGTGTTCAACTCTCAGCCTTGGTGTGTGTGTCCCATCGGTTGGAGATCAGCAGCATCACCCCCATTCATCAGTACCCCTGAATCTTTCCCTGTATGAAGCTGTCTTGTTGGTGTCTATACAGCTCATTGTTCACTGCCCTCAGATCCCTACTCACACTCAGAATCTTTGGTGAGTGTAGGCATGTCTTGTCTGACCTCCACCTCTGAAGACTCTGTGCCTTCATTTTCTGACCTTTCCCGGCTCTATTTCTTCTCAAGTGCTTGTCAACCCCTGAGCCCACCTTCCTGATGTCCTTGCTGCTCTGTCTTCTGCCCAGTAGTAGTAGGGCTTTGTGAGGAAGTCTAGTTTTGTTTTGGTTTAAACCCCACTGCTCAGATACTTGTGAGCAAATCAGTGTCCAGAGCCTGGGGATTATTTGCAGGTTTCTCAGGGTCCTATGAAATGACCCTGCTGTTTACTCACTGCAGTTTGAGTTTTACTTGGAGAGTCACCCTGACAGAGTTGTGAACGTCAGTCTTCAGGATACAGTGGCCAGTGCCACTTACAATGGGGAACAACTGAGTTTTTCCTCCCCACTTACCTATTCCCATCCACTTCGAGCTTCCTGGTGCTCTGAGGCTTCAAGCAGAATCCAGATTTCCCTTCTTCTAAGGCTCTTTCCCTCTCCCAGAACACCCCATCCAGTCTCTGAGCTTCCCTACTCCCCTCTCCCGAGGAATGTCTCCTCACCTGTGAGCAGGAGTCCCCTCCAGGGAAACTGCCCTTTGTGGAGAGCGGTTGAGGTGAGCTCCATAGTCTGTGCTGTAGGTAAAGCTCTTCCTCTGGAGAGAAGGTTTGCCTCTCGGGCTGTTGCCAAGCCGGGCTGCTCTGGTGTCTGCTCTGCTTGTCTTCCCTGAGCTGAGCCTCCTCCCAGAGGAGGGCACCTCCTGGAGTCCGATGGTCTGGGGATGGAGTCCGGGTGTCTACGTTGCTCTGTTCTTCTGGCAGTGCTGCCTCCCATCCTTCTATTCCTTTGTTGTTCAGTGTTCTAGAACATNCATTGAGCAGCAAGGCTGAGTTGTGTCCTGTGCCCCAAGAGAACAGCANCTCACCCCAGCCTTGTCCCTGAACTTCCTATAGCCAAGAGTGTATTTCCATGGAAGGTGGAATTTACTCCAGGCAGGGAGTTGCAGTCTTCTCTAGGGGCTGGAAAAAGTCAAGGTGAATGATGACTGGGAAGGGCCCAAATCCATCCTTACTGGTGTCACCAGTCAGATGTCTGATCCAGGAATACAAGTTATCCCAGGGGTTCATATTCTGGTATGCAGAAAAGGTGACCTGTGTGTCCTTAGGAAGAGGACCCTGTGTTCCAGCTTCCTATGGGAGGGCACCAGGGATACACCAGCCTCCACCCCAGCTTCCTGTGCTGGCTGAATGTGATTCAGGTCTGCCCATGCCCTCCCTGACCTTTCTCAGATGTCTTTGTTCTCCTTGGTGATTGCCCTGTGATCTCCCCGTCTTTCCTCCTGGATGATGAGAGGAGGGAGGGGACTACATAGGGTCTCCTTCCAGAGTGGGGTTCTCAGTGACACAGGAAATGATTATGTGAGGGAGCTCCAGGTCTGTTGGAACTGGGATGGAAACAAGGCTGCAATAAAGGTTCACACCTCAGGGAGAGTTTCCCTGTGGATTATGTGGTTTATTGTCGCCCCCTGTTGTTCACAAGGAGACCTGCAGCTCATGTCTGGGCTGCCACAAGGATGGTAGCCAAACTCCAAATGCTGTGATGGAGCTGAGCACCAGGTTTCCCAGGAAGGTGCCAGTGTGCAGCTGCTTTTGAGGATCTAGATTTTTGCTGGAGACTAGAATAGCTGAGGTGAGACTCACCGCCATTTTGATCTGAATTTCCATGAAGACTGATGATGTGGAGGCCCCTTCCCCATGTGTTTATTAGATTTTCTGTACATCTTGTCCAGGGCAGGAATACCCAAGTCATTTGATCACTCTAAAATAGTTTTATTCCAGCTTTTAAAATTTTAAAGCAAAGTACATTCATCCATCCACAATGGATCCATCCACATCTAATAACACATATTAGACTCGTAACATAAAATTATAACAAAACAAAACCCTGCAAGCTTCTCAGTGGTAGTAATTCCTGGTATGTTAGTGTTTTAGATTCAAAACAAGGAAGTCAGCATTCCCTGGAATCTTCAAAAATTCCCCAATTAGGTGATATAAGCATAATTTGGACAGCCTTCCCTCTCTATAATTGTTAGAGCTGGAATTCTTGTTTAACGAATAATGCACCCTAAGTTGGTAGTACTTACAAGAACTGCATTGTACGGGGACAGTTAAAGGATGAAAAACATAACTTCAAATTTGGNNTCCCAGTAAGGTGGCAGCACANNGTAACATGTGGATGTTGCTTGTTAAGGACCTGTTTTACATCAAAACCGTGTTCCATGTAGAGATAGCATTCAGAGGACCCACACAAAGTGCAGCATGTATGTGAAGTCATTAGGGAGTATTTTGTCTCTTTAAAGTTACCCTTGCCTGTTCTCCTTCCTATGTGTTGCACCGTACCTCCGCATATTTAATTACACATATACATGCATACATTATACAGGCTAGGATCCACATACAAGAAAGGACATGTAGTTTTTCCCTTGAGATTGTGTGATCTCATATAACAGTATACATTCTAAGCCTATCCACTTTCCTGTAAATGTTGTGATTTCATTTCTCTCTAGAGAGGAATAATATTTCATTTGGTATATGCACTAGGCTTGCATTATGCATTCATCTGTGTATGGACATCTAGACTGGTTCCCTCTCCTTGCTATATTGAATAGAGCAGCAGTAATCATGGAGTGCCAATATCTCTATGGTAGGCTACAGGATCTCTGAGTATATGCTCAGTTTAATAGCTGAGTCATGTGGTATTTCTAATGTTTTGAGGGACTCCCACAAGNTCTATATATGACTGTATTAATGTTCACACCCACCAGCAGTGAATATGTAAGTGTTCCTCTTTCTCCACATCCTCTGCAATGTTTGTTGTCAGTTATTGTGATTATAGCCGTTCTACCTGGGGTGAGCTGGTGTCTCACAGTAGATTTAATTTGCCTTTCTCTGATGACTAGGGATCACCTTTTTTCCTGAGTTGTATCAGTTATTTATTCTGAACACAAACGCTTTATCGTATATATGACTTACAAACACGTTTTTCTGTTCTGTAGGTTGTCATTTCAGTTTGTAGTTTTCATTCATAAACTTACTGTCTTAGGATTACTATTGCTGCGATGAAACACCATGATCAAAAGGAATTTGGGGGAGGAAAGGGTTTATTTAGTTTACACTTCCAATATCACTGTTCATCATTGGAGGAAGTCAGGACAGGAGCTGAAACAGGGCAGGAACCTGGAGGCGGGAGCTGATGCAGAGGCCCTGGAGGAGTGCTGCTTACTTACTGGCTTGCTGCTCATGGCTTGCTCCCCCTACTTTCTTCTAGAACCCAGGAACACCAGCCCAGGGATGACTCCACCCACAATGGGCTGGGCCTTCCCCCATCAATCACTAATTAAGAAAATGTTCTTCAGGCTTGCCGACAGCCTGATCTTTATTTATTGTTGTTATTAAATTTTTTCATTTATTTTACAGACCAACCACAGTTTCCCTTTATCTTCTCTTCCCATTCCCATTCCCTGTCTCCACCTCTCATCTACCCTCCCACCCATCCACTCCTCCTCCATTCAGAAGTGGGCAGGTCTCCCCTGGGAGTCAACAAAGCACGGCATATCAAGTTGAGGCAGGACTAAGCTCCTCCCCTGCATCAAGGCTGAGCAAGGCATCCTACCATGGGGAATAGGTTCCAAAAAGCCAGCTGAAGCACCAGGGACACTGGTCCTACTGCTAGGGGCCCCACAAACAGACAGAGCTACACAACTGTCACCCACACGCAGAGGCCCTAGGTCGATCCTATCCAGGCTCCCTATCTGTTGGTCTAGAATCTTTGAGCTCACACTAGCTTCATTCAGTTGTCTTCGTGAGTTTCCCCAACATGATTTTGACTTCCCTTGCACCAGGTTTCTCCCTAACCCCCAAATGGCCCCGTTTATCAAGATGTCTCTTTCATTAATCTCCCCTGCTGTCCCGACCCAACTCAACCAACCTGATCACTCAAGCTCCCATTCCCCATCCCCTCCCCACACCAAATCCTGTTCAGGGAGAGCTTCCTGTTGCTAAGATTCTATCCCTCTGTGTCATCTCCATTGATGCCCCAAGTAGAAGCCCTGTGTCCCCTTTCCAGCTCTTGTCGTCCCTAGGAGACCCAGCCAGTCTCTGTGCTTTGATGGGGTTGAAAGGAACTGCAGTTCTCTCTTTCTGTGGGGAAGAGCNTCAACTCCAGCACTGCTCCCACGCCCTGCTGCTCTCGTGTGCCAGCTTTGTTGTTCTTCCTTGAAGCTGAGCTTCCTGGCAGGAGGCAGCACCTCCCATGGTCACTTCAGCTGAGGGCAAGGTCTGTGTCCCTGACTCTGCTCCACCTCTTCCCTCTCAACGTGGACCTTCCATTCCTCTCCCCCTTTCTCTCCTCATGGTCCAGTCCTCTAGAACACTCTCAGTAGAAAAACTAATCAGGAACCTTTGACCTGAGAGAGCAACAGTTCACCCCAGGGCTGACCTCTGCCATGCCTGACCCTGTCCCTGTCAGAAGCATAGGAGCCCCTGTGCTTCCTAAACCCAATGGTGTATTTCCTCTTGTGACACAGAAACACAGCTGAGCCCATCTGCCCTTTGTTCGTTCTCACTGCTCTGGGAAGGTGAGATTTACTCCCAGCAGGAAGGTGACAGAGATGTCTGTGAGGGCTGGAAAGGAACCAGCTGAATGATGACTGGGGAGGGGATGGAACCACTGTCACTGGTGTCACCAATCAAGTGTCTGATCCAGGAATTAGAAGTTTCATGTCCTAGGTGTGCAGGAAGAGGTGATCTGTGTGTCATAAAGAGAGATGTGGACTTCATCATCCTATGAATAGTCTCAGGGAGACTCGCTAACTTCCCTTATGGGCTGAGCTGTGTCTGCGGTCTGCCCATGTCCTCTTGACCTTTCTGGGATATCATCTGTCTAGGTGACTCCCCTGTGACCACCCTCTCTTTCCTTCTGAGTGACACCAGGAGGGAAGGGACTGTCAGGAGGTAAAGTAACATCCTCAGAGACATGGGAAGAAGATGGAATGTTAGCTGTCTATAAGATGCCCAGGGTACCCTTGAATATCTATCTAGCTTCGTTAGAAATTGTTATGGCAGTGGAGATGTCACTGTGATTTTGATATGTATTTTCACAATGGTTAATGATACTGAACTTTTTATTTATTTGTTTTTATCCACCATTTGTTTATCTTCTTTGGAGATATGTCTGTTTGAGTCCTTTGCCCACATTATTTTATTTTTTGCTCTATTTTAAAACTTTTATTCTTTTCTCATACTTTACATCCCTAGCACAGTTTCTCCTCCCCCCAGCTTCTCCATCCCTCCCCATATCTCCCTTTTCCCTCAGATGAAATCCTCCCCTGTTTCCCTTTAAAAAAAAAGAGGGAGATGGAGAGATGTCTCAGAGGTTAAGAACACTGGGTGTTCTTCCAGAGGTCCTGAGTTCAATTCCCAGCAACCACATGGTGGCTCACAACCATCTGTAATGAGATCTGGTGCCCTCTTCTGGCCTGAGTATATACTAAATAAAATAAATCTTATAGAAAAAAAAGAGGAAGATTGATCCCCAGTTTTCTGAGAAACTGCCATATTGCTTTCCAAAGTGGCTGTACAAAATTGCACTCCCACCAACAGTGGAGGAGTGTTCCCCTTGCTCCACATCCTCTCCAACATAGACTATCATCAGTGTTTTTGATCTTAGCCATTCTGACAGGTGTAAGGTAGTATCTCAGTGTCATTTTGATTTGCATTTCCCTGATGACTAAGGATGTTGAGTAATTCATCATATGTCTCTCAGCCATCTGAGATTCTTCTGGTAATCAATCTTCCTCAAGACCCAGCTATACCACTCTTGGGCATATACCCAAGGAATGCTCAACCACACCACTGGGACACATGCTCAACTATGTTCATAGCATCATTATTCGTAATAGCCAGAACCTGGAAACCACCTAGATGCCCCTCAACTGAAGAATGGATGAAGAAAATGTGGTACATATAAACAATGGAGTACTCTTCAGCAGAGAAAAACAATGACATCATGAAATTTGCAAGCAAATGGAGGGAACTAGAAAATATCATCCTGAGTGAGGTAACCCAGACCCAGAAGGTCAAACATGGTATGTACTCACTCATAAGTGGATACTAGATGTAAAGCAAAGGATAACCAGACTGCAACCCACAGCTCCATGGAGGACACTAGGAAGGATGCATTGATTGCCCAGTGAGGGACAAGTGGATTAGATCCACATGGGCAGACCGGGGATGAGGGGGAGAATGGAGAGCAAAAGATGAAGGATGAGAGCATAGGGGAATGGGAGGGTCGAGTTGGAACAGGGACACAGTAAGAGAGCAAGGAAAGAGATACCATGATAAATGAAGACATCATGGGAATAGGGAGAAACAGAATGCCAGGGAGGTTCCCAGGAATCGACAAGAGTGACCCCACCTTAGACTACAGAAATAATCGAGAGGGACTCTTAACTAGCATACTCCAGTGGGTATTCACATGGATGAATACCCTATCTGTCAACACAGAGCCCTGATCCAGAGACTGATGGAAGCAGATGCGGAGATCCACAGCCAGGCACCAGGCCGAGCTCCAGGAATCCAATTGATAGGAGAGAGAGGACCTTCTATGAGCAAGGGACAAGGAGATCATGATGGGAAGGTGTACAAAGATGGCCAGCCAAACTAATGGAGATGCATGAACTATCAACCAATAGCTGAGGAGCCGCCATGAGCCCTCATCCAAAGACAGATGGAAGCAGATGCAGAGATCCACAGCTGGGAGCCAGGAAGAGCTCCAGGAGTCCAACTGATAAGAGAGAAGAAAAATTCTATGAGCAAGGGACATGGAGATCATGATGGGAAAATGTACTGTGACGGCCAGCCAAACTAGTGGAAACACATGAAATGTGGACCAACAGCAGTGGAGCCCCCATGGTGCTGTACTGGGCCCTCTGGATACTCGACGCAGTGGTTTAGCTTGAACTGTTTTGGGGGCCCCCAGACAATGGGATCAGGATCCATCCCTGGTGCATGAGCTGGCTTTTTGGAGCCCAGTGCCTATGGTGGGACACCGGGCACAGCCTTGGCACAGGGAGGAGGGCCTTGGACCTGCCTCAACTGCATGTACCAGGCTCTGGGGATTCTCCATGGGAGAACTTGCTTTGGGGGAGGTGGAAATGGGGGAGCGTTGGTTGAGGGGGAAGGCTGGAGGGAGGGAGAAGGAGGGAGAGGAAATCTGTGTTTAGTATGTAAAATAAACAGAAAAGCTTTTAATCAATAAAAAAAGAAAGAAAAAGGAAAAAAAGAGGAGGCGGAGGAAGGGAAAAAAAGGAGCAGGGTTCCCAGTGATATCCAGCAAACATGGCCTAACGAGATCCAATAAGACTGGACACAAACACTCATATCATGGCTGGATGTGGCAGCCCAGTAGGAAGAAAAGTGTCCCAAGCACAGGTGACAGAGTCAGACACCCCCCATCTCCACGGTCAGGGGTCCCACAAGAACACCAAGCTACACAACGGTAACATATGCAGAGGACCCAGCTCAGAACCACACAGGGTCCATGTTTGTCACTTCAGTCTCTGGAGCCCCTATGAGCCCTGCTTAATTGATTCTGTGGCCTGTGTTCTCATGATGTCCTCAACCTCTCTGGCTCCTACAATCCTTCCTCCCCCTCTGGCTCCTACAATCCTTTCTCCCCTCTGCAAAGTGAATACATACCCGGGAGACTTTATCTGAGGGGTCAAAGCTTAATTCCTCATTTCATATTTCTCTTTCTGCTGCGGCTTCTGTTCTTTCTCTATTCTGTTTTCTTCTCTGCTGTTTCCCTTCTTCTTCTCTGCTGTTTCCCTTCTTCTTCCCTGCTGTTTCCCTTCTTCTTCCCTGCTGTTTCCCTTCTTCTTCCCTGCTGTTTCCCTTCTTCTTCCCTGCTGT
>LZPO01067484.1:0-27481 GCA_001675575.1 Neotoma lepida
GACTAAAATAGAATCTAGAGCCCTAAGCAGAACTCTTCCTTAGGTAACAACCCTGGCTAAGAAAACATCTAAAAGAATGCACAACAAACTGCTAATTATAGTCATTTCCGACAGGGAGAGTGTCATGGGAAGAGTATGAAAAGAATCTTTAATGGCTTTTTGAAATATGTATTTATGTGTGACTTACATGCAATAAAGAAAATGAGTATACATGATACAATTAAAGAAGAATATAAAAAGAACAGCACAAGAATTCCCTTTCCTGCCTCTTTTCAACATATGAATTAAAGTAAATTAATGGCCACTCCTCCTTCAGCCTGGAGAGTGCTTAGAAATATCTTTCCCACTAGAAACAACCAGAACCCTTAGAGAAGTGACCAAGTGCAGGTGAGGATAGGAGTGTACAAGGGGAGCTCACTATCCTAAGAGGCAAGAAACCCATGGAGATGAAGACAGCGTCAGAAAAGGCCTCTTAATCAACTTGAAGAGACTCCCACAGTCAGAAAAACCTGTTTTAACAGCCTGAAAGATGCTACAAACTCATGACATTCTGATAATATTGAACAAAATGAAAATTAGCTCTTCATACCAAAGAACGAGCTTATTAGTTTGAAAATTAGTAAATCAATAAAAAGGTCTATTTTCTTTCTGTCTCTCCCTCCCTCCCTTTTTTCTTTCTTTCTTTTTCACTTTTTGCAGTACTGGGGACCAAACCCAAGGTATTATGCATACATGTTAGGCAAGTAACATACCATTGAACAATATCCCAACTCTAGACTACAACAATTGTCTCAATTTTCTTGTACAGACGTGTCTTTGTTCACCAAAAAATAGATGAAAAGGGAGTTCTCTTCATAAAATGTAGTCCAGCAAATGAATGAAGATAATATAATAAAATGTGCCATTTGTCATTTTGCCGATGTCTTGACATTGGTCACTACAGATGCAAACATTTCCCGAGTGAAACAACTAGTCAGACTGGAGATGCTGTCTAAAAAAGAACAAAATACAATGGAAAAACTTGTCAAAACATGAATCACACACACACACAAACACACACACACACACAGAGAGAGAGAGGGAGAGAGAAATAAAATTAGGTAAAGGCTCCAGATCCAATTGCCAATTTGTAGGAAATATTCACAAGCATCAAACAATAACGTAGGATTCCAGACACAGCCTTCTTCAACAAACAGACTGGAAGGGGCAGTGGTTGCAGAGGGCAGCCTTCAAGAACATATCAGCTGATCATAATATTTAGACCTTACCTCGACCTGTATGCAATCATACAAACCCTATAAATAAAAGTAAGATGATGTTTATAAAATTAAGAAGATAGTGAGAAATGTGAGCACTAAAAGATATTTAATGATGATGTTAAAGACAAATCGCCACAGGCCACTCCATCCAGGCAGATCCCACAGATCTTCCCCTCATAACAGCCTTCTCTGGACTCCTCAACTCAGCAGGCCCTCCCTGGTAACTTACAGGCCACTCTGGCCAGGGAACCCAGTAGGCTAACTGTAGATTCTCACTTCCTCCAAGTCCGATCCCCAGTCTCCTCCTCAGCCTGGACAGCAGAACACCTGTAGCAGCCTCACCAGCCTCATTTCACCTCCTAATCTCCCTCCCTACACTAGTAGATTTGTCCCAGCCCCCAACACCAGCAGGCACTCACCTAGAAACCCACAGGTCCGTCTGTTCAGGGAAACAGGAAGGCTAACACCATTCACCCAACAAAGACAAGAGCGGATATCAGCTCCTAGAATTACAATCCTTAATTCCAGATGCCTTGCCACCAACTCAAAAACACAATCAGTAACAGCCAGGACAAAATGTCTCCTCTAGAGCCCAGCAACCCTACCACAGTAGGTCCTGAATATTCCAACACAGCCGAAGCACAAAAACAGGACCTTAAATATGATAGAAGTCCTTAAAGACGAAATGAACAAATCCCTAAAAGAAACCTGTGAGAACACAAACAGTGGAGGAAATGAATAAAACTATTCAAGATCTGAAAGGGGAAATAGAATCAGTTTTAAAAAAATGAAGAAATTTGGAGATGGAAAATTTTAGGAATTAAACAGGAACTACACAGGTAAGCTTGACCAACAGAATATAAGAGGATAGAAGAGAGAATCGCAGGCATTGGAGACATGACAGAAGAAATGGATACTCCACTTAAAGAAAATGTTAAATCTAAAAAACCTTTGGCACAAGACATCCAGAAAATCTGGGACACTATGAAAAGATCAAAAGACCAAATAATAGGAATAGAGGAAGGAGAAAAAACATAGGTCAAAGGCATAGAAAATATTTTCAACAAAAGCTGATCTAAAGAAGGAGATACCTACCAAAGTACAAGAAGCATATAAGAAACAAAATAGACTGGACAAAAAAAGAAAGTCCCCTTAGCACATAATAATCAAAACAGTAAACATACAGAGCAAAGAAAGAATATTAAAAGCTGCAAGAGAAAAAGACCAAGTAACAAATAAAGGCAGACCTTTTAGAAAGACATCTAACTTCTCAATGGAGACACCACAAGCCCAGAAGGACCTGAAGAGATGTGCTGCAGACTCTAAGAGACTATAAATGCCAGCCAAGACTACAATACCCAGCAAAACTTTCAACAACGCAGATGGAGAAAATAAGGCATTCCATGGTAAAACTAAATTTAAGCAATGTCTATCTACAAATCCAGCCATACAGAAAGTGCTTGAAGGTTAAACTCCAACCTAAAGACATTAACTACATCTAAGAAATCACAGGGAATAAATAATCTCAGACCAGAAAAGTTAAGGAAAGGGAAGAACACACACACACACACACACACACACACACACACACACACACACACACACACACACACACACACCACCACCACCACCACCACCATCACCACCACCACCACCCACCACAAAAATAACAGGAATCAACAGTCAGTGGTTATTGATATTTCTCAACATCAACAGTCTCACACTTCGAATAAAATGACACAGAATAACAATGGATGTAAAGACAGGTCCATCCTTCTGTGAATCCAAGAAACACACCTTAACATCAAGAATAGGCATCACCTCAAGGTAAAAGGATGGAAAAAAATATTCCAAGCAAATGGACCCAAGAAAGATGCTGGTGTAGTCATTTTAATATCTGACAAAATAGATTTCAAACTAAAACTAATCAGAAAAGATAGCAAATTATACTACAAACTCATCAAAGGAAAACCCACCAAGATGACATTTCAATTTTTAACATCTATGTCACAGCCATAAAGGCACCCAAGTTTGTAAAAGAAACACTACTGTAGCTTAAATCTCACATTGACCCTCACACACTAATAGTAAGAGACTTCAATACCCTACTCTCTCCAATAGTTAGGTCATCCAGGCAAAAACCAAACAGAAATGCTGGAACTAACAGATGTTATAAATCAAATGGCCTAACAGGTATTTAATTGCCCAAAACCGAAAGAATATACCTTCTTCTCAGCATCTCATGGAAAACTGACCACATACTTAAACACAAAGCAAGTCTCAACAGACATAAGAAAATTTCAATAACACACTACATCCTATCTGACCACCACACATTAAAGCTAGATGCCAATAACAATAGAAACAACAAAACACTTACAAACCTACAGAAACTGAAAAACACTGAATGAAAAATGGGTCAAGATAAATTAAGAAAGAAATCAAAGTCTTTCTAAAATTAAATGAAGATGAATACACAGCATACCCAAACTTACGGGGCACGAATAAGGTTGTTCTAAGAAGCAAGTTCATACCACTAAGAGCGTGCAAAAATATGAAGCGATCTCACACTAGCAAATTAACAGAACACCTGAACACTCTAGAACAAAAAGCAGAAATCACACCTAAAAGTAGACAGCAAGAAATAATCCAACTCAAGGCTGAAATCAATAAAATAACAACAACAACAGCAACAAAAGCATACAATGCAGAGAATCAATGAAACAAAGAATTGGTTATTTGAGAAAATCAATAAGATTGACAAACCCTTATTCCAAGTTAACTAAAAAGCAGAAAGAGAAGACACAAATTAACAAAATTAGGAATGAAAAGAGGACAGAACAACTGACATTTAGGAAATCCAGACAGTCATAAAGACATGTTAGAAACCTGTACTCCATCACACTGGAAAATCTGAAAGAAATGGATAGTTTTCTTGATACTTACAACTTACCAAACTAAAATTAAGATCAGATAAGCAACTTAAACAAATCTAACTAGAAATAATCATTAAAAGTCTTCCAACCAAAAAAAGCCCAGGGTCAGATGGTTTTAGTATAGAATAGACCAGACTTTTTTTTTTCTTTTGGTTTTTCAAGACAGGGTTTCTCTGTGTAGTTGTGGAGCCTGTCGTGGAACTTGCTCAGTAGACCAGGCTGGCCTCAAACTCACAGAGATCTGCCTGCCTTTGCCTCTGCCTCCCGAGTGCTGGGATTAAAGGCATGTGCCACCACCACCCAGCTCTAGACCAGCCTTTTATAAAAGAATTAATGCCAATATTAAATTATTCCACAAAACAGAAACAGAAGGAACATTGCTCAGTTCATTTCACGAGACCTCAGTTACCCTGATACCCAAATCACATAAGGACCCAACAAAGAAAGAGAATTACAGCCCATTTTTTCTTATGAACATAGATGCAAAAATACTCAATACAATACTTGCAAACCAAATCCAAGAACACATTGAGGAGACCATCCACCATGATGATCAGGATTAATTACAGGAATGTAGGGATGGTTCAACATATAAATATCAATAAATGTAACCCACCATATAAACAAACTAAAGACAAAAACCACATGATCATCTCATTAGTTACAAAAAAGACCTTTGACACAATCTAACACTGCTTTATGATAAAATTCCTGGAGGGATTAGGGATACAAGGAACATACCTCAACATAATAAAGGCAGTTTATAGCAAGCCCATAGCCAATATCAACTTAAATGGAGACATACTCAAAGCAATACTCAATACTCAATACTCAAGTCAGGAACAAGACAAGTTTGTCCACTTTCTCCATATCTACTCAATACAGTACTTGAAGTCTTAACTAGAGCAATAAGACAACCAAAGGAGATCAAAGAAAACAAATTAGAAAGGAAAAAGTCAAAGTATCTTTATTTGCATCTGATGAGGTAATGTACATAAGTGATGTGAAAAATTCCACAAGAAAACTCCTACAGCTGATAGACACTTTCAGTAAAGTAGCTGGATACAAGGTTAACTCAAAATCAGTAGCCCTCCTATAAAAAAAATAACAAATAGTCTGAGAAAAAAATCATGGACACAATACCTTTCACAGTAGTCTCAAATTATATAAAATATCTTGCAGGTATCTCTAACCAAGCAAGTGAAAGAATTGTATGACAAACATTTCATTGTTTGGAGAGAGAACTTGAAGAAGATATCAGAAGATGGAAAGATCTCCCAGGCTCATGGATTGGTAGGATTAACATAGTAAAATGGAAATTCTACCAAAAGCAATTGACAGATTTAATGCAATCCCCATCAAAATTCCAACACAATTCTTCAAAGACTTTGAAAGGACAATTTTCCGCTTCATATGGAAAAATAAAAAACCCACAATAGCTAAAACAATCTTGAATAATAGAATTGAAGGATTCACTCATTTCAAGTTGCACAACAAATCTGTAGTAGTAAAAGCAGCATGTTATTGGCAGAAAGACAGACATGGTGGTCAGTGGAATTGAATTGAAGACCCAGATGTAAATACACACACCTTTAAACACCTAATTTTGATAAAGAGGTCAGAAATACACACTGGAAATGCATCATGAGCAAACAGTGCTGGTAAAACTGGAGGTCTATCTGCATGTAGAGGAATGCAAATAGATCCAGACTTACCATCTTGCACAAAACTCAACTCCAAATGGATCAAAGATCTCAACATAAAACAAGATACAGTGAACCTGAAAGAAGAGAAAGTGGGAAATAGTTTTGAATTCATTGGCCCAGGATAAGACTTTCTGATCCAGAACACCCTTAGCACAGACATTAAAATCAACAATTAATAAATGAGACTTCATGAAACTGAGAAACTTGTGTAAAGGACACTGTCATTTGGACAAAGTAGCAGCCTACAGAATGGAAAAAGATTTTCACCAACTACACACTTGATAGAAGGCTAATATTCAAAATATATAAAGAACTCAAGAAACTTGATATCAAAAAAACAAATAATCTAATTAAAAATGGGGTACAGATCTAAACAGAATTCTCAATAAAGGAAACTCAAATGGTTGAGAAACACTTAAATGTTCAACATCCTTAGCCATCAGAAAAATGCAAAATAATTCATTTGATATTTTTATCTTATATCTGTCAGAATGGCTAAGATCAATAAAACAAGTGACAGCTCATGCTGGTGAGGAAACACTCCTTGCTGCTAGGAGTGTAAACTCTTGCAGCCACCATGGAAATCAGTGTGGCAGTTCCTCAGAAAGATGGGAATCTACCCACTTGAAGACCCAGTTATACAATTATTGGGCATATACCCAAAGGTAGCTTCATCCTACCACAAAGACACTTATCAACTATGTTCATGGCTTCTTCATTTAATAGCCAGAAACTGGAAACAACTCAGATGTCCCTCATTAGAAGAATGGATAAAGAAAATGTGGTACATTTACACAATGGAGTATTACTCAGTTGTTAAAAAAAAATGACATGAAATTTGCAGGCAAATAAATGGAACTAGAAAAAGAAATCCTCCTGAGTGAGGTATCTCAGATCCAGAAAGACAAATATGGTATGTATTCACTTATATGTGGATATTAGCTGTGAAGTCAATGATAACCAAGCTACAATCCATAGAACCACAGAGGATAGGTCATAAAGTAGACTATGAGGACCACATGGACTAGGGGAAGCAGATAGATCTCATTAGTAAAGAGAAATAGAATAGACATGGATGGAAGAGGGGGATGGAATGGGAGGAGTAAGTGTGGGGGTGAGTGTTGTTGGAGGGAATACGGAGAGAGACAGTTAAAAGTAAGAGGCTTTTGAAGGGTAGGTAGTATGGAAACCCTAATACAGCAGAAACTTCCTAAAATATATATGTATATGAAGGAAATATAAGTGAAATTGCCAAATAATGGGGGGAGACACAGTCCCACCTGGTCATCTCTTGTCACACAATGAAGTTTCCAGCATCGTGACTGGGTTACATCTAATTGAGTTATTGCCAAAGGTGTCCCACAGGAATCCCCAAACAACCCTGGCTGTTGCCAAGGCTATAGGTTGCTCTCCACAAATGGACAGGAAGGCCCATTGCTGAAGATAACACTCACATAACTCGTTGAAAACAGATATTGAGGTAGTGCCTACATAGAGCCTTCACCCCTGTGTTTCAGTATCTTGGTATAGGAAGTCTCTCAGCACACTATCAAAAGAGAAACATAAACACCAAGCCAACCACAAACTCTTTATTTACAATGGTATACTGCATGCAAGATAGTCTAGTGCAATGGTGGCACAAAGCTGTGGGAGTAACCAACCAATAACTGATTTGACTTAAGCCCTACCTCATGAGATGAAACCCATACCAGATACTCCATGGGGGACCAAGAACCTGAGACTAGGTAGTCCAGAGACGTAGGGTAAAACTAAATAATACTAATCTAAAATAAGGAAAAAAAATGGAGTGATAAAATGACTCCTAATGGCATTCTGCTATATTCAGAGATTAGTCCCTTGTGTAGCTATCATCAGAGATGCTTCCTCTTGCAGCAGATTGAACAAAAGTAGAGACACACAGCCAGACACTATGCAGAGAGTGAGAGACCTTGGAAAACTAAGCCCTAAATGGGTTATCTCCATCAAATCCCCCCCCCTTCAGGGCTCAGGAAACCCAACAGAAGAGGGGGTGGAAAGCGTGTAAGAGCCAGAGGGGATGGAGGACCCCAAGAAAATGAGGGCCTCTAAGTCAACATGATCTAAGCTCATATGAACTCACAGAGACTGAAGGAACATGCGCAGGGCCTGCACAGTCTGCACTAAGTCCTTCATGTAGATATTATGGCTTCTGGTTTATTGTTTCTGTGGGATTCCTGAGTGTGGGAACGAATGCACATGTAATTCTTGTACCTTCTCTTGGGCTCTTTTCTGTCTGTCTGTCTTGTCCAACTTTGATGTGATAGGTTTTTTTTAATCTTTTTATATTATATTTTGCTATATTAAAAAAGTGATTGAACAAATGAATGAATGAAAATCTATCCACTAGGGTAAAGGTTAACCACCAAACTATCATTTATACCTGCTGGAAATGGGAAAATCAGTTTTCTCTAATGGAGTGACACTGGGTTTATCATTCACTCCAGGACAGGCCTCATGTTCAAGAGTTTTTGACCAACATAAAATTAGACACCACCATTTTTTGGTGTGCTTTTATTTGGTTACAGGTTGGTTTTGGTTTTGGTTTTGGTTTTTTGAGACAGGATTTTTCTGTAGCTTTGGAACCTGTCCTGGAACTCACTCTGTAGACCAGGCTGGCCTCAGATTCAGAGATCTGCCTGCTTCTGCCTCCTGAGTGCTGGGATTAAAAGCATGAGCCAACACTGCCCGGCTTTGTTTTTCTTTTTGAGTGGTGTTTTATTTTGTTTTCTTGTTTTGGGGGGTTTTGTTGTTGTATTGAGTTTTTGTTTTGAGAAAGAACTTAAAGTTGGGTGAATAGGGAGAAGGAGAGAATCTGGAAAGACTTGGGGGAGGGAGGAATGTGATCAAAAATATATTCAAATTTAAAAATTGGGTTAAATAATTAAAATATTTCAAAAGGAAAAATTACTAGTAATTTGTACTATTTTACATATTATGGTAGATAAGTTTTTAAAAGCCATTCTTGTTAAGGATATATAATGAAAAACTTATGGATGAAATAATATTATGTTTAGAATATTCTTCAAATAATATTGGAATAAATTGGGGTATTAAAGCACTATGACTGGTCACGGATAATTGTTGGAGCTGGTTGAGGGGAATCTGTGAGTGTCTAGATACTATTCTAATTTAATGTTTTTAGACTTTAAAAATAAAACCAGTAAAATCCATTCTGTTTTGAATAGGATGTTGTAGCATGAGCAGAGCTGAAAGTTATCTTGTTTCCTTCAGGTCCTATTGCTACATTAAAAACACAAAAAGCAAATTTCAAAATTCACCTGATTTATGTTTCTGCCTACATTTCATAGGCAGGAATAGCCGTGTAGCTAGGCAACCCAGGGGTCAGGAAGTGAGAGGTGGGCATGTAGATATGGTGAGACCAGCTTCCTAGGAAACAGATTCTTCGCGGCCAGGAATGTGCAGCTTTTGGGTATTGTGACCTGGTAGTCATCACCTGTAAGATACAGGGATCACAAGAGGAAGGGTCAAATGTCACCAAAAGGTTTATTGTCACACAGGTGCAACAGAAGCCCAAGCCTAGCACATTAGGTGTAACTAGGTGGGCCTTGCGGGTTGTTCCAGTTGAGACCTGAGGCTGGGTGTGCTTTTCTTCTCCAGTGTGCTTTTTGCAGGTAGACTGTTCTCTGGGAAGGGTCTTGCCTTGTATGAGGCAAGTTGCTTAGACTAGGGATAACCCCAAGAGTCCTGGCTATGCATGACTAATATTTTATCTCAGCATCTTGTCAGCAGGTAAGGGGATGAGGGCCTCAAGCCAGGAGGCCTCCCAGCAGTGCTACAACACACCATCACACCATCTTTACTGCTCACCAAGCCCAAAATTATGGGTCGTGGATAAATAATATGTAGAAATTAGTCACAACTGGCCAGTATTTTACTTCAGATTCCTGAAAGCACAGCAAGCCACCATGAAGTGACAAAAGGTGATGTGCCGGTCATACCCTTTGTGTGACATGAAGCGTGCATTTCACAGTCCTGGCATTCTCCACATGGCAAAGGTCTCTCAGAATTATTTCTAATGCAATTTTAATGGTGAAATCTAACATTTAAAAAATTTGTCTTGAAATGGGTGCAAACTCACTTAAGTTTTAAGAATATTACCTAAGCCTCCCATATATTCGTTAGCTGCATTTACAGACTGGGGAGATTTTGCCACTGTTAACCAATGCCATAATCAAGATCAGCTAACTCGACAGTTATACAGTGCTATTATCTCATTAAAGTCCACACGCAAGTTTAATAATTGTCCCTAAAATGTTTTTTTAATTAAAAAAATTATATTATTCCTTTATTGTGTGTGTGTGTGTGTGTGTGTGTGTGTGTGTGTGTGTGTACAGGCACAAACATGCCATGGAGCATGTATCAGAAATCAGAGGACAACATTCAGGAGACATCTTTTACCTTAACCTTGTTAAGAAAGGATCTTTCTTGTTGCTTCTGCCTCTGCAGAAGCTAGCTGGCCCAATTTTAGATGATTCTCACCTCTTTGTCTCCATAAGAGGCTGGGATTACAGCTGCCATAATAGCACCCAGTTTATTTTTTTTCTAAATTAGGGTTTTGTGCTGTGATTTGTATGGCCTTAGGGACTGAACTGACAGAGCAATGAGAGGATGAAGTAAAGAATAGACACAGAGCCACAGACATGTGTACAGAAAGGTTGGATCAGGTGGGCCATGTGCTCTGATGGAGATGCACTAGCAGCTGGGAAACTCAGTCACCCAGAGAAGGAGGAAGCTTCAGGTGATAATCTCTCTCTACACTGTTAACATTGAAAATAGATCAGGGGAAGGCTTTGCATTGATATGGGTCTGAGGCATTAAGGTACTTGACATGGCCATGCTCATGTCAATATATACATTCACTTAAGACTTACTCTACTCTTTACAGTTTTAGCTTCATTTTGAAAGTCCCATAGTCTTAAAAAAACCTGAAGACTTTATAAGTTTCATCTCTATTAAAAAATTTAAAGTTTCTTAACTGTAAGATCCCATAAAATAAAAAACAAGTTAAATACTTACTATTTCAGAAGGAAAGGACTTGGGTATAGAAACAAACAAATCAGAGAAAGACCCAAAATTTAGCAATATAGCTTGATGTCTGGCATCTGGAACTCACTCATGATCATCAGGGTTCTAAAGAAATCAGGACACCTTACTTCTCTGGTTCTGCCATCTGCACACACACTTATCTCATAACATCAGGTTGGCTCGATTCCACATCACCTGTTGTCTTTGGTGGATGCTCCATGTCCCTAGCATCTCCGATATCCAGTGGTTTTCTCTGCACCTGAGGTTTCATGTTCTCCAGTGTCCTCTCTTGGCTTCTTTTCAGGGATCCTGACCCTGAAATATGGTCAGTCCTTAGCTTCTTATCATGATGTCATAATCTTGCATCTCTCATGCCTTTAAAATCAGTTCCAGGTGGGAGACATACACATTGCCAAGCTTGGCTACCAGCATTGGCTTCTCTGAACTGTAGATTCAGCATGCTAACCCTAAGAAAATACTTCCCAGATTTCACCTCAGTGATGCTGGTATCTTTTATCACAGCTAATTTTTCACTGTTATCTTACCAGCATTGGCTATGCTGGTAAAGCAAAAGTTTCACTTTAGTGATGCCGACCTCTTTGAAAATCACAGCTGCAGATTCTTAGTCAAACCATGAATCTGTATGAATGGCCCCCGGTCTAGTTCTTAAGTCTTTGCTCCCCTCTGAAACTTCACAAAGCAGACCCCCATTGCACACCATCTTCCAAGCTCCCATAACACTTTATTAAGCTCTGGGCACTCAATGGCCTTTTCAGCCCAAGGTTCTAAAATTATCCACAAAATAGTCAAAGGCATAAAGTGCAGCAAGGTCAGGTCCAAAAACAGCAGCATCCTATTTTTGTTGGTACCAACATCTGTATTAATCAGGAGTCCTAGAGGAACAGAATCAATAGAATGAGTAGATGTTGAGAAGGGATTTATCAGTTTGGCTTACACAGTATGGTCTGGGTAGTCTAATAATATTTAGTTTAATACTGGCTGACCCATACTGAGAATCTAGTAGTTCTTCAGTCCATGACGTTGGAGGTTTCAGTTTGGCATTGTGGGCCTAGAGGATTACTGGAGAGCTGCTGGACTTCAGTATACATAGGAAGCTTGAAGAAAGTGGTTCTATCGGTGAAGGAATACAACCGTGGCAGTAGCAGTTAGATGAGTTTCCAGAAAGAGTGAGGGCAAGCAAGCAAAGAGCAAAGCTATTCTTCCATGTCCTTTCACCTGGGCTGCCACCTGCAGATGCTGCCACCAGAAGGTGCCACTCACAGTTAGGACAGGTGCTGCCACTTAAAATGATCTGATTAAGAAACTCCCTCACAGGGGTGCCTGTCAACTCGCCTTTTAGTTGATTTTGTATCCTGTCAATTTGACTGCCAGGATTAGCCATCAAAGGGGGTGGGGTCACTTGAACCTCGTGTTTCTTTTCTCAGTGTGATTGCATTGAACAAATCTTTTTTTCTCCCCCCACTATTAATGTGTCTCTTTAACTGGCTTGTTGAGAATGCATGGCTGAGCCTGGTTTGTTAGGGCTGCCAGGCCACAGGCTCTGACCCTAGCAATTCCAGTAACATGAGAATTGAATGAGAAGTACATGTAAGGTTAGACTCATGCCCGGCACCCAGTGACTACACAGGAAGCAGTTTTTGAATAATTTTCCATGGATGACAACTTGACTGAGGAATGACAAATGGAAAAGCCTGCTCCAAATCCTTTTCAAAAAGAAAGCAAATTTGTCAGAGACGTTATTCTCTTGGGAGACCATTTCCCTTTAAGAATTCCTTTTAGGGGCTGGAGAGATGACTCAGTCATCAAGAGCTTACTGCTTGCTGCTCTTGCAGAGGACACAGGTTCAGTTTCCAGAATCCAGCTGGTGCTTCACAACCACCAGCAACTCCAGTTCCAGGGCATTTGATGCTCTTCTGACTCTGCAGGCTCCTGCATGCACATGGTACACTTATATGCACTAAGTTACACACACAAATACATAAATAAATGTTTTAAAAATCATTCCCTTCTATTTTGTGTGTGTGTGTTTGGTGTGTGCACAAATGTGTGTGCTGAGGCATGTTTGCTCATGTGGGTACATGTGGAGGCCAGAAGTTGTTGATGGCAAGATGTCTACTACTGCTTTCCACTTTGTTTTTCTGTCTATTTTTGAGACAGAGTCTCTAACTGAACTTGGAGCTAGGCTGTATGACCAATGAGCCCCCAGATCACCTGTCTCTGTGACTGGGACTACAGGTACATGTCATACATGCTGCTTTTATATGGATGCTGGGAATCCAAACTTTTGCCCTAATAATCATACAGCAGACACTTTCCCCACGGAGCCATCATCTCCAATCATGTGTTGTTGTTAGTGTGCTATGTAAAACTGACAGACAGCCCTGTAATATGTCACATATGGATTCTAGGGAAAGCAATGCTGAGGCCAGGTTGTGTCCTGCTTTAAATGACAACACATCATGGAAAGCAGTGACTTTCAAAGCTTTACCTTCCCCTAGGAACTCTGTCTTAAACAAAGATACCTGGTGCCACAGGGAGTGAAAATACAGAAGTGGGGGGACTCTCAGCAAGCAACATTATAAGTGTTGACCCCACCACCTGCTTGTCCATTGCTGCCCATGAGAAATGGACTGATACTATACCTAAAAGTAAAAAGGTGTCACCTATACATCCACAAAGTGGTTTGGGAATGTTTGGGCACATGGTATATTAAAGACATATCAAAGAAACCACTGAGAATTTACCTAACACATCATGACAACAAAGTGAACAATAACTTACCTGAACCATATAAAATGACAACTGTGATGGAGATATTCCTATGAACCTGTCAACTATCTCATGTGTGTTGGGGGACCGACAGGCATAGAACTCCTGCATGTCTCCTAATGTCCTTGATACTTCAGCTCAGCGTGCTGCTTGATGTCCTACTGCTTGATGTCACCCACTGGAGCTGCTGTTCTTTGTCAGGGCCTGGTCCTAAGCCTCTGTGGCTCTATGTCACCCTGCAACCCAAAAACTTGGCGCTGTAGTCTCCGGCAAGTCTTCAGCCAGATTAATGGGGTTTACTCTAAACATCTGCAGCACTCTTCACACATGCGTCGGCTCTCTGCCTCTGCCTTCAGTAAGGTCTCTGACATCTGAGGCTTCTTCAACCCCCTTTTTATCCATTCTGTTTGATGATATATTACATATTATATAACATTCTGCATTTAACTGTGCAAAGTATAATAAGATGTGATCCAGGAGTTAATGTTAGTAATTATGGTTGGTTTTGTTGTTCTCTTTGGTTTTTGGTCTTTGAGATAAGGTCTCACTGTTTGGCCCTGGATGGACTGGAACTCTCTATGTAGACTAGGCTGGTTTCAAACTCTCAGAGATCTGCAATCTGCCTCCTTCTTCCTCAAGTACTGGGATTAAAAGCATGCACTGCCACACCCTGCCAATAATTAAAATAGGAAAAAGCCATCAAGAGAAATTAGAATTACTCGGTAAATTGCAGGAGTAAAACTGATACAACTTGTGAATTCGTTGTTTTACAACAAATTCTGGCATTGTGGAAAAACACAAACACGTCTGTCTGTTTCTGGTATAGAGTGCTAATGGCATGGGGGATAAAAGAAACTCAGGAAAGCCTCGTACCAAACCTAGATGTGACTTTGGGCCCCTAACTCTTAAGAACATCAAGTCATCGAAGAACACATCAGGGTCACTGAAAAGATGGTCAGTAAGTCGCTGGGGAGGCTGAGGTCCACCCTCCACGGAAGAGTGAAAATCAAAGGGGTCTATGTCTGCAAAATGACATCCTGAGCTTGCTTTACTACTGTGATCTGTGCATTCCCAAATGCCTGATATCACTATGCTGGGGGACAGCTATCCTGAAGGGTCTCCGTAGGGAAGCTTATCTGGTTCCCTTTGAGTAGGAAGTAAATGCATTATAAAAATTCCAGGCAATTTTTATGTTGAAGATGGGATTTCAATCTCTTTGCAATTCTTCACATGCCCACATCTGAAAAATTAATTTCCGTCTCACCCAGAAGGCATTACAGACAAATCATGGCATTGTCGAATCTCATAGCCATTTGGAACAGCCCAGGCTAACGGTTCAAACGGAAAGTGGGAAGGATTTTCCATTAAGCTGCCTATAGTAACCTAACACAATGCAGGGGATTGTCACTAGATGACTCATCTAGTTAGACTCTCAACTCCCTTTCTGGGTAAGGAAGCTGAGGCCTTATTGTTATGTTAGACTCCAAGCTAATGCTTCCTCAAGATTCAGCTATTCTGCATCCAAGCAAGGCAGAGACTCCAAACAAGGAGGTAGGCAAGCCAAGGGCTCACTTTGGCTATCAGTGAACCTCATAGCCTGCTTAAATCTGTCACTGTTCCATGGTGTCTGCCATTACAAGTGCGCACACACACACACACACACACACACACACACACAGAGTCTCAACTTTCCACTATTGTAAGGCCATTCCTGATAAAATTCCCCAGGGCAATATCAGTGGTAACCTGAGTTTTCAGTCTGGTCAGTATCAGTGGGAAATTTGCCACGTTGGTATTTAACAGCTACAAAAACCAGTTTGACTAAGAATGGCGGAGCCATGAGCTTTCAGGAGAGCATGAACTCACTGATTCATAATGATTACTTGGAGCATGCTCACACTGCATCTTATGTGTGCTTCAAGCTCAGTTTCTAAGAGCTCTGAAGTCAGAGAAACACCTGGCACAGATGTTCGACAGGGCGTCTTTTCATTCACAACCCAATGGCATATGGCGTGAAAAAGCTTCTCTGTCACCAGGGATCTCTGAAATGTGGTGCTGAAAATCACCCTCATTTTTGTACCAATGAGCTTTAAATGGCACCAAAGTGGGAGAGGGGCAGATCAACACCCAACCTTCCCTCTAAAAGCAAGTATATCATTGTATAAGGCCTGAAAGGGCAGGTGGGCAAGACAGGTAGGTAAATCCTCATACAATTTAGATCAGCAGGAAGGAAATAAAAAAGAATAGGCTCTTTCCTTTTTTTTAATTTTGAGAGAAGAAGAAAGAGAGAGAGAGAGAGAGAGAGAGAGAGAGAGAGAGAGAGAGAGAGAGAGAGAGAAGCTATGTAGGTTGTTTTTAAACTTGAGATCCTTTTGTCTCTGTCTCCAAAATGTCAAAATTACAGACCTGCCCATGCCTGGATGAGGCGTTATTGCTTATGTCTTCTTCTGAAAGTAGATGGTGTTTGCTTGACTGTGTAGCCCCTGTTTGCTAAGAGTCTATTGTGCTGTAGTAACTGACACAGAGCGCCTGGATACCAGCCTTCACTTATGCTTTGAGTTGTCAGGCAGGTTTCAGGCCATTCAGCTCACATCATTGGAGCATCTTACATAAAAGATGTCACGTTAACCTTAAAACCATATGTCTCAGTAAAGTGAAGTTCAAAGGGTGAATGTCTTGAAATTATGTTTTATAGATAAGAAATCCCTAAGTCTGTCTATCCAAGTCTGATTTTCATCAGAGAGGTGACACAGTAGAAATGAGCCAAACATACAGAAGAGAGCCTGAGTTAGAGAGACCCAAGGAAGAAGAATCCGGTTTGGTACCTGCCAGCCTTGTGGCCCTGGCCTGCTTGCTTAACTCACATGAACTTGAATAGCTACCACCATGGGAGTAGCAGGCATATTAATCCTCCTTCTGCCGCCCCCATCCCCAATGCTGAGTAAGCTTATCTTACTGAGTAAGTATTACCTGGGAGCCTTGAACAGTTACTGACATCGTCCCCATGCAAGCCAGCTGTAGAAAACTTGGCCTCTCACACAGTGAAGAGAGAGTTGGGAGTCTGATGCCTCTTGATCCCTTTTCACAGGAAGAACCATGTGATTCTAAATATGTAGACAGCTTATTTAGTTTTAATACTTCAGAGTTATTTATTTATTTATTATGTAAAGTAACTCCCCCCACTCCGCTTTTATTGAAAATAGATTCTTTTCTTATACAATAGATCCTGACTACAGTTTCCTCCCTCTTCTCCCCCAGTTCCTCCCCACCTTTGTTTTAATCTTTGGCTTTTCTTTCCGACTGGCCCTCAGTAGCATTATTTATAAACTGTAAGTTTGGACTACCTCCATCAGTGACCTTCAGTTCTGGCTGTTCATCAGAATCCCTTGAGGGTAGAACTTAAAATATATTTCCTGACCAGCCTCAGAGACTGTTTCCCTAGGGTGAAATCAGCATAAGTGGGTTTGGAGAGCTTATGCTACCCTCTATGGAAAGCCAGGCTCACAGGCTAGGTTACAGCTACTGAAAATCCCAGGAAATGACACTCCACTGGGGAAACAAATCTTTCTTTTTCTTTAGTGTTTGTACACTAACTGTCTCATGCATGTTCTGAAAACCCCCCTCTAAGCCATCCACTGGGACAAACCTGTTGCTCGGCAGGGAGCACACTCACCTCTTGAGCTTTCAGTTGCGGTCCAGGAAACTCGGGGAGAGTTTTGTTTGAAAAACACAGAGGAAGCCTTGGAGATTCCTCAGCAGGGGGCTGCTGTGAGATGCTGAACCAGAACTACCAGATAAGGGTGAGGAAGTCAAGGAATAAGAGGATGAGCATGAAACTAACTCTGGTTTAATCTTGAACCAAGAATTGTATTTCAACCCAAGAACAAATTGAGCTGCAGTCTAAAGGGGGGAAAGCCAGGCAGCTGTGTATAAGACAACTTCACACTGTTTCTCTCTGACTCTCCTTCGGTTGTATGCCATGATTATAATCTCAAATAAAGGAAACTACAGATCACCCACATTAGTGGACTTCAACTTTGGGTATGCATTAGACTCACCCAGTGGGGTGTGCTTCTCTGCATGGCTTCAGGCACAGTGACTAAGCACAGTGACGACTTCTCATGTGATTGCAGAGATGGCTCCGGGCAGCCAATAGTTAATTGTGCAGGCCTCATAGTTGAGATCTCTGATGCAGTCTTATCCAGTGAAACTCGGTTCCTCAGAATCTGCTCTTGGCACAAGTCTCATGACTTGGGGAAAATGTACAGCAGTATTCTTCCCTGTGGACTGTTTGAGTCTGATCAGAAAACGAAGGCCCATGGACAGAGAGAATCAAAGGTACAAGGGGAGAATGACAAAGGCCCTCTGGCTTCCCCTCGTTCCCGAGTCCCATGATCCCATCTGTCATTCTCCATCTTCAAATTCATAATGGATGCTTCTTTAGGTAAGGTGGCTGAGCTGGCTTTTGTTACTTATAGTCATAAGCTCTAATGAGCACGGTTATTATGTGTTGAGTTACAACACTTGTCATGCTCACAGAGTAAGAAACCAGTGTCTTCTAAACAAGGGAGCAAATAAATGCAGACAAATACAAGCAGGAGGCCGGAGAACCAAGTCTGACTCTTTCTCTAGATTCTCACAAACACAGGGACCATAGGCTTCTAATTTTAAGTTCTTAAAGATTGCCCAATTCCGTTTCCGACCAGCTCAACAACCCTGAGAATTTTTTTTTTTTTAACTATAATCCACTATGGTCTATGAAAGGATAAGAGTAGAGCCAGTCACTCTCTTGCGGCTTCCTTCAACATGAAAAGCTGTACTAACATGGTACTTCGTACCATACAAGTTTTCTCGGGAATTATTCTTGAACATTTATCACTCATATCAGATGGCGTGCACAAACAAGCATAAAAGTGTGATGTTTTTATCTAAAACTGAAACGTTTTTAGATTTAAATGCTATTATTTTTAAGGCTGGGGAGATGAGAAAGTTGATAAAGTGTTTTCAGTGCAAACATGAGGATCTGACTTTGGATTCCCAGCGACTATGTAAAAAGTAAGGCAGCCTGGCAGCCACATATGCCTGGATCCCAGCCCTGGGGAGGCAGAGACAGGAGGACCCTGAAGCTCACTAGCCTGCTAGTCTAACTGGCTGGTGAACTCCTGGTTCAGTGAGAGACTATGTCTTAAAAACTAAGGTGGATAAGAAATTGAGGAGAAGAAGAAGAAGAAGGAAGAAGAAGAAGAAGAAGAAGAAGGAAGAAGAAGAAGAAGAAGAAGAAGAAGAAGAAGAAGAAGAAGAAGAAAGAGGAAGGAAGAGGAAGAAGAAGAAAAGAAATTGCAGAAGAAGCCTGACACCGAAGCCCCGGCTTCCATGCACACCCATTCTCATACACACACACACACACACACACACACACACACACACACACACACACACACGAACAGGTACACAAACATGGTAAATACCAACTTTGCCTAGCTTCTCAAGCTATGTTGACTTTTCTTAAAGGCAAATAACTTTAGAGCCAAACATACTCAACTTCAGCCTACTTATGTGAACAAATATTAAATTCATTTGACAAATGTTTAGTAAAAGTCACTGAAATGCCTGACATTGTGTCAACCATTCTGCCTTTGTGGCGTGAGTAGAAGATGCGAATCTCTGGGATGTCAGACTCAGTCTGGGCTGACCAGGGTACATAGTCATACATCATGTGAGTACCACAGTGGGGTATGTTGTGTCAAAAACAAAATCCTAAGCAGTCGGAGAGGAAGGGCAGTGGTACAGTATACTGGAAGGCGCCATTGAAGAAACAATGAGTTCAGCTCAGGGAGCAGGGGTGCGGTGGAGCAGGGCAGGAGCAGGGGTGAGGTGGAGCAGGGCAGGAGCAGGGGTGCGGTGGAGCAGGGCAGGAGCAGCAGACTCTTCTGGCAGTGGAGAGCATACTGACATATGAATTTGAGAGCATGTGACCAGTGCTCAAGAATCTGCAGGTCTACACTAGTCAAAGCCGTTCCTCCCAGAGGCATCTGTGCATTGATTCCAGAGGTGTGCGGGAGCTGGAGGTGAGGGGGGGGCATTTAAACATTTATTTAAATAAATATTTAAATATTAATCAGAACAATGAAGAGAACCAACAGCACCAGCCTGATGGAATCTTAGAAAAATAAACAAAATGTATCACAATGAAGTTAAAGCATCTTACCTGGGAGAATGGGTGGCTGAAATTAGGAAGCAAATAATAAATAATAAGAACTGGACTGTTGCTAAACACCACACGCCTCAAGCTTTATGCACATTGACTCACTTCTTCCCATCACACTCCACGTGGTAAATTTTATTATCTGTCTCAGAGAGGTCCTCTCCATCCTGTCCTTCACCTAATCCCCTCTTTTGCGTTCATAATAAACTTAGACAGTTTGCAGTTCACTTATAAAAAAAGTCTCCTCATAGAATGAACACTCTTTAAGAGCAAATGCTTTGTTTTGTTTACGGTTGTGTTTTCAGCCAGTTATTAGGAAGACATCATAGGAGCACAATGATCAGAAATGACTAGAGAACAGAAACCAAGACGCAGATAACTTGCAACAGACTGAGTAGTCAGGTGATGTCAGAGCCAAGGAAAAATGATGTGAATAGCCAAGAAGGCTTTAGAGATGGGATCGTGAGCTCGCAGAAGGCACGGAAAGCAGAGGGACTAGATTTTCATCCTATTAAGGTACATGAGCCAGCTTTCTGCATCCCATTACCTGTGGTCGGACACCTTGCTCAGCCCTGATAAAGCTGGGAGGGGCTTGGTCCTGCCTCAACTGAATGTACCAGGCCTAGCTGTGCCCCCTGTGGGAGAACTTACCCTCTTGGAGGAGGGGAAGAGGGGTGGAGGGGAAGGTGGAAGGTTGGGGGGGTGGGGGAAGGCAGGGGAGGAGGGATGAGAAGGAGATCTGTGGTTGGTATTTAAAATGAATAAAAAAATTTAAAAAATAATATTCTAAAACAGAAAAAAAGCTTAGAAGACCATCAAGGATGAGGAAGATGGCTCAGGAGTTAGGAGTGCTGGCCGCCCTTCTAGAGGCTCTGGTATGATTGCAAGCACCCACATGGCACTTAACAATCTCTTGTAACTTCAGCTCCCTGTGAAGCAGTGATCTGACACCCTCTTCCGATCTCCTCAGGCACTAGGCATGCACATGAACAGTTCAAAGACATATATGTGGGCAAAATACCCACACCTAACATAAAAATAAATAAATCTTTAAAAATATTTGTAAAGAACATTAATTCACTTGTTTTATGCATTCAAATATTTAACAATATTTTACTAAATACTTGGGCTACACCAGGTGTTCTGTCAAGCATGGCAATAGTAGTGGACCATGCAGAGGTGCCTACAGTCTGTGGGAGACAGAGATCACAAGTGACCACACAGGACAGTTTCAGGGGATGCTAGTTCTGCAATGTTAATAAAGCAGGGTGTGATGGGTTGGAGATAGAGTGTCGGTAAATCAGTCTTCGGAGAGGCATTTAGAAAAATTACATGGGTTTATTATCCTTTATTCAACACCAGAGCTTCCAGATTACATATTTGGAATGTTTTCATATGTATAATGAGATACATGGGGAATAAGACCAAGCTTGAGCATGAAATTCACTTAACATTTCACGTCTACACTCAACACAATACACATGGACTAAAGCTAATTTTACCAATAAGCATTTTCAATGCATCTTTAGTTTGAGGGCTTAATTTATTTTTTAATTTATTACTATTATTATTTGCCACACTGAAGACCAATTTAGTGACTATGTTATGACCTTGCACATGCAAAAGCAAGTCCCAGTGAAGTACATCCCCAGGCCCTGAGCCACTGTTTTGATGGCAGCCTACTACCTGAGATCAGATGTGGAATTTTTCAACGTGTGCTATCACATCAATGCTGAAAAGGTTTTGGACTTTGGTGCATTCTAGATTTCAGATTTTCACATTAGGGAAGTTCAACTTGCATGTGAATAAAATCCTACAGAATAATGCTCGAAGACAGGATGGCCCTCAGAGCAGAAACAGAGGCAGGGATAGAGACAGGACCAGCACCAAGGATTGTGGCGTGAACTGAGACCATAAAGGCTCAGTGGAGGTAGCGATTGTGCATATCAAACAGGTTCATGGCCAAAAGGAAGGCCATGATTAGCTGAGGTTTGGTTAGTAACATGGCCACATGGTTAAGAAATTGTCCCCGAAAAGCATACTTGGTTTTAAGCCAGAAACCCAAACCAGAAACAACTCTGTTTCTTCTGAGGTTAGTGAGCAGCTGCAAAGTAGAAGCACAGGACACTGAAGAAGACAGGGTGTGTGTGGAGAAAGGATGTACTACAGAGGACATTTGGGCACAGGTATGGTGGCTACGCCTGTGACCACTGCTCTCAAAAGGTTGAGGGAGGAGAGTCACCAGTTCTTGGATACCCTGTGACCTCTCTCCCTTTGTCCTCCCAAAAGGATAAGGTAATTTTGTCAGTTCATCTGTAAAGACCTTACACCCAAGCTTTGCAACAGGCCCCACCTGGGCAGCTGACATTCTAGTATATGATGGCCATAGTAAAGATTGGTAAAGGAGGCCCTCAGGGAACATCAGGCAGGACTGATACTTTATTTGGGGTTTTGGTTCCTGAACTTGAGAGAGCAGAAGACTCACATAGCCTGACAAAAATGCATGATGAGGCGGGCAGTGGCAGTGCACACCTTTAACCCCAGCATTGGAGAGTTACAGAATGAGCTTCCGGACAGCCAGGGCTGTTACACAAAGAAACCTTGTCTCAAAAAACAAAACCAAAATGCCTATTGCCACTCCCCACCTAAAACTTTTCTATTCATTATGTTGAGGGGAGGACCTAAATCTTCATGTGTGATTAAAGTGGTCTCCAGACTGGCTACACCTTGAGAAATGCGAAAAGGATCTACCAATTAGTTTCAATTAGAGTTTATGAATCTCTAGAAACAATGAGAAAATGATTGTTTACACACAAGAACATTTTTTCCCCCCTGAGGAGAGAAAAGCTATCCTAGCAACACACCCACAGACTTGCTAAGTCTGAACCACTGGTTCAGAAGTTCATCTAGTGTAGTTGTTGAGCAGACCAGGGGACGGTCCTGAGAGGTAAGTGATTTGCCTCAGTCTACAAAGCTGGAAGGCAGAAGGCCCAATATGCCACTTAGAGAGATAAATTATGATAAAACACAGACAGATGAGATTTAATCAACATACTGTGAATAGTTGTCCAATGACTCCAAGTTCATCTTCAGTGTACTGAGGTGAGCTTTATGTTTAGAGAGAGAACTGAGGTAGTGGGGTAAGAGTGGTAGTTCTACAAGTGTTCTGAAGAGGTTCTAATGGCTTGAGAAAGCAAATTGGTTTCCTGTAGGATTATTCTGAGAGCTCCATGGCACAGCCCCCCGCTGTGAACAACTGCCCTCATGTGGAGTGTGGTGTGTTCTCCCAGGCTCAGCTGTTTCTGTAATCCACAATGACCAAAGACCAGGGACTATGAGATGCCTTTTGGAGGCCTAGAAAATTGACAGTAAGATGCCTGGTCCTTTATCTTGTGCTTGTCTCCTCGAAGGAGGATAAGACAGGCTGGGGGTCACTAGTTTCTAGACAGATCCATCTTGAGCGATTTATGTATCAGCATGTTCAGGTAAGTAGGGCACCCAGAGTAAAGGAGACAAATGCAAGACCAAAGTAAAGATGCCAGGCTCTCTTCTGTTTTTATTAACCTTGTAGGCAAAGTGAGGAGTGGGTTCTCTTTAGGAAAAGCGGTTTCTAAGTGCTTGCTATTTTTAAAAGAATCCAGTCATTCATCTATATCGCCATCTCAGCCTTATCAGCTATGGGATGCTGTCTCTAAACAGGACTCACAAACAGAGAGACCACATACCCCATTGCTAGAAGTGTGTTGGTGACAGAGTGGGGCTTTTATGGGGACTCACTCTGCACACATCCAGATAGTTCAGGCTTTCCTGCATTTACATTTGTTTCTTCAGCCCAGTTGGCATTGTGACCTCACCCCAGTTGAATCCCATGACACTATAAAGTCCCACTCATTGCGGCCTCTTCATGTAGTGTTTAGTGGTTAGTATGTATCCTGCTCTATAGTTTTGGGTTACATCTGGTCTAAGCTGGAGTCTCTGGGTTCAGCAGCCTCTTTCTCAGCTTCCTCTTCTGACCTATCAAGGAAGAGCACATGAGTCCCTCTCTTCTTCCAGCTGCCCCCACTAAGCCATGCTGTAGGCCTTCCTTCTCCGTTTCTGTCACTGCTTTGCTGTACAGCATTAGTCAGGAATGTTTGAGCTGTTGTGTTGCTCGATACCATCTTGCTGTGGGGCAGATGCCCTCAGCAGCGCAGTCCAGGGAAGTAGGCTATGGGATCTGTGCTGCAGAGCTAGCCTCAGGCAGAGGAAAGGAAGCCACTCTGTAATTTTCCCAGCAGCCTCCTTAAATCTGTGGGTGACAGCTTGGGCACCTTGTCTTAAACAGACAAGGAAATGAGCTCAGAGCTGAGGAAACTTGCCCCAGGTTGCAAATTAAATCCATGCTGATGCAGAAGTGAACACAACCTCGGATTGGAAGCTGTCCAAATGGCTGTAAGAGAAAAATCACAGCTCTTTCAAAGCCTCAAAGCGTCCTACCACGGGCTCTAGGCAGTTACTGGAAGTTGGGCTAGACTTCCCCGTCATCTCTATCCTGTAAGCAAGCTGCACAGTGGATTACTCATTTTCTCTCTTGCCTGTGACTGAGGCTATTTTCTCACATCCTACTCCTGGTTTCATCCCAAGGATTTCATTTGATGGGCGGGGCATTCCTTCACATCCCTCCACCCCACCCGGAGCCTGAAGTCTGGACCAATGAAAGCAAAGTACCACATTTACTGGCACTAAGAACTGGCACTATTTAAGTGGTAGCAGGAATGGGCTGTGAATCGCTTCTGCTTTCTCCACAAACGGACACACTGTTGTCTGATCTGGGGCATCTCTGAGCTGAAGAGAGGGAAGGCGGAAAGCCTGAAGGAAGCCTGCTGCCACCATGTGTTTTGGCAAATTTGCAAGATACATCGGATACTCTCTGGTGTTGTTTGCTGTCCTCTGCATCGTAGCTAATATTTTGCTCTACTTTCCTAATGGGGAAACAAAGTATGCTTATGAAGACCACCTCAGTCGCTTTGTGTGGTACTTTGCCGGCATTGCAGGCGGAGGCATGCTGGTAAGTTACTCAGAACTGTTTTCACAACAAAATTCCTCTCCTCTTGAACGGCAGTGTGCATTCTTCTCACGCCGAGTTTTCTGTAATGCCTGCCTGTAAATCCTGTGCATTTTGTCGCCGTTGCTGCTCTTTCTTTGGAAAACAGAATATTCCAAGGTTGAGTTAAACTTTTGGCTAATTTCATTAGATGTTGTTTTAATAAAATCTTTTACCTTAGAGTGAACTCCTTTTTCCCTGAAGCTTTTAGAGACTATCGAGTTTCTGAGTGCGGGAGTGCCTGTCATTTCTCATTTGCTCCAGGGAGCTGAAGAGAGTTGGCTGGTTCTAAGAGAACAGTCCGGGGTCTAAATTATTCTCTGTTGCTTATTTTCCAGTATCTGTATAGGGAAAATATTAAGTAAGTGCACTGGTATTTTCGAATAACTATAGGGTTTCTCCTGGGTTTGGAGTTAGAAGCAGGTTGGTATCAGTCTAATGGTGGAATGTGTTGTTTTTTCCACAGTTTGTTTTTAATTGAAGTGGACAGGAATTTACTTGACACATTTAGCTTTGACCTTAACACAGATGGAATGTGGACACATTTGAGTCTGCTCATTTAAAATGGGGGCACTAGGAATTGCAAAGAGAAATTTTATGGAATTGTTACTGTTATAGAGAATACTATTTTCTTTGTCAATAAAAGGTGTTAAGACATTTAAACCTAATATACTCAGTGTGGCATGGCTTGGCAAACATGCTTTGAACATAAGCATCATTGCCATTCATGCTCCCATAATTAATACAAATACAATTATATGAACAAACATAGTCACTGCTTAACACCCACTGTGCTTAGTGTCTTTGGACTTAAACTTCAAGGAGTTCATCCTTATTTGAAGAGCGTCGCTGCTGAGCTGAAACATCATACTTTTTTATAGAAAATTTTTACCTCTTTTACTTAAAATGTTTCAGCCATTCTCCTCAAGATTTGATCTTCTATGTTTGACAAGGGGGAAAATCAGATTTAAAGACAGATTTTAGATTTAACAGGACTAACAGCTTTCATATGAAAATACATTAGGAATGCTTCCAAAATGCTCACATTTATAGATTATTATTTCAGATTCTATATGCTCACCCACTGTACATGGAAACAAGCAAATGTAGTATTTTTGTTTCTTTTCAGGTTTTCCCATCATTAGTGATATTTGGTTAATCTAATAATTAGAAATAGTTATGTTTTCCAGAAATGCCTAACCTTGCCTATATGAGCTCAGGGAAAGACAATGACTTGATTCTGCTTGCCTTCTGATTAGATGCTCCCGCCAGCGTTTGTGTTCATTGGGCTGGAGGACGATGGCTGTTGTGGCTGGTGCAGCTGTGAAAGCTATGGCAAGGGATGTACGGTGAGTCTACTTGGGCTGTCTCCTGGTGAAAATGTTTCCTTCCCAACACAGGACTGTGGCTTACTTCTTGCTTTTTGTCTCCCTAGATGCTTTCTTCTGTAATGGCTGCTCTCATTGGCATTGTGGGATCTGGCTACTGCGTCATTGTGGCAGCACTGGGTTTGGCAGAAGGACCAAAGTGTAGTGATTCCCACGGTGTGTGGAACTACACCTTTGCCAACACTGAAGGAGAGTACGTAATTGTTCTTTACCTAGCAACACATTCTTAAGCACCACACATAAAACTAAGTCATCTATCTATCTATCCACCCGATACTTCCTTACAACAGTTTATGCAGTGTATAAAGATGGATGGGCAATCATCAACCCGAGCAAATTCTAACAACTATTGAATACATGCATTGACTTTGTTCTTACAACAGCCCTATATAGATATAGATACTCCCATAGTTACTTCTCTTTTACAAATGAGAAAAAGAGGCAGAGAAAGATGAAGTGACTTATCTAAGGTCTCATGGCTAGAAAGAACCACTGAATCTTTGAATCCAGGCTGTCTGCCTCATAGAGTTTATGCTCAGATACTATGTACACTAAGCCACAATGATGGGCAGATCAAATGCAACACATTGTACTAGTTCATAAGAAATTATTATAGTATCTTTATGTAATCAAAGCCCGGGACAAACAATGCTCTCACCCTACACCTGCATATGCTGGCTCACATGTAACATGTAAACACTCTTAGTTACCAGGAGACATAGGAAAGGTCTTATCCACAATTCTAACTTCAGTGTAGTCAAATGAACCCCCATATCTTGTGTTGGTATTTTCTTTTTATTGGTTGTGACAAAGGAACAGAATAGAAAAGCTGGTGGAAACTGGTACATGTAGAAATGAATGAGTATAGTTCGTCCTTTCCAGACTTGGTTTCTTTAAAAGAAGAGATTTTATTTTCACTTTTATTTGTGTGTGCATGTGTTTGAGTGTGTGTATGAGTGTATGCGTGTGTGTGTGTGTGTGTGTGTGTGTGTGCATGTGTGAGTTCAGGTGCCCACAGAGTCCAGAAGA
>LZPO01067485.1:10184-25080 GCA_001675575.1 Neotoma lepida
CCTGGAGGCTTCTCTTTAACTGCCTACTCTCTTTAACAATTACATCTTCTCATTCAAGACAAGCCTGGCTGCTTGAAACTCCTGGTGTTCTTTTAACTCCAACTGTATGTTGTGTGTTTCTTTCTGCCCATTTTATTTCATTATATACCTGCATAAGCATTATCAATAACCACCGTGCCACAGAGTCAATGTTATGCTGTCTTGAAAATTCCTCCATGAAAGAAATTCGTCCATTTTTTCAACATATAACCTCAGACAAATTATTAGGCCATGAGCAGAAGACAGCCAGATTCTTTGCCAAAATATCACAGGAACAGCCTCTAGTCCAGTTGCTGCTAATGTTTCTCTCTGAAACCTTTGGACCTGTTCCTCCACAGTTTTCAGTTCTTTCTGGACTTCTGTCTTCCAGACAACTACTAGAATGACTCATATTTCTCTGCTTATGACCTTCAACTGTCTATCACATNCTAGGTAAGCATTCTACATCTGCTATACCCCTGCTAATATGAATTTTATACTTGGGTGGTTTATATGTTTCTGTTTTTGTAATCCTCATTCTTCTATTTTGANTATTTTTTACCATTCATCTTTTAAAATATGTTTCACAGCATTTTACTCTATCTGATAGTCATAATTATGCATTTTAAAAAATATTATTTAAGTACTGAGTTTCTCTAGATAAACAGAAAAAGTGTGACATATATCTTATTAACATAATTTTGCATAATCAGAAAGGCTCACTAAAGGAAACTGTTTCCTTCTGTTTAAGAGAAGAAAAATCTCTGGCCTGAGTGAATCCCTAACATTCCTGTTGTGCAAATCAACCATCTGGCTAAGGGACCACCCTTTAGGATACGATCTACCTTTAAACTATGGATAAAGGGGAACAATTATCCCTTTAATGAGATAATGTAGTTTTACTTCCCAGACTCCACTCTCACACTGTAGCTTACAGAATTGCAGTCATGCAGTTTTGTAAGTCTGCCCACTTTTCTGAATTACTTAGAAAATGAAACTTCATTTTCTTTTCTTTCTCTGTTCTCAGCACACTTTCCCTAATACCTGGGTTCTGCTCTTTCTCTAATGCATTCTTCTTTATCATGCAACTCCTTGTGCAGCTGACCATCATGCCTGCCTAACTCGAACATTACTCTGTTTCTCCTCTCACCTTCCTCATCTGGCCAGCTGCTGAGATTTACAGTGCTGCTGACCTGGCATTGCTCTTTCCAACNCTAATAAAACGCTCCTCAAGTTTTCTGCTGTAACCGTTCTTAAATTTGTCATTAATCAGACTAAAACCAAAGGAGGGGACACCAATTTCCCTGGTAACTTGCAACAACTCTGCCAGTTTTCCTGAAAATTTCCAGAAAAAAATAACACAAACAAATGCACATGTACACACACTTCCACACAGTAAAAATGAAGGTTAATTGTCACATTTGTAATGCATATCCTGTGTGAATCCCGAGGCATGAGAATGGGAGGTGCAGATTCTAGTATAAACCTCAATAAAGTCATAAAGCCAATGTCCTCATTGAGAGAGCAAATCCTGTCTGGTCAGCCTTTTGTTCTATTCAGGTTTTAACATACTGAATGAGGCAAAAATCACACTGCTAGAGAATTCTTCTTCTCTCATTCCAATTCAAACACTAATCTCTTCACAAAAGCTCTTAAGAGAATGTCTAGAATAACATTTAAGCCAATTACTGGGTTATCTGGTAGTCTGATCAAGTTGACATACAAGATTGTCATTTTCAAATACATTAAATGGGATTATACAGTTCCAGAGGCATGTGCCTCTTGCCGGCGTTTACCTCTGCCCTATTACCCTAAAATACATTATGCTGTTGTTGGACACTTGTAGTGTGTTTGCATTCACTCCCAGTCTTCCTCTTCATTATTGACAGCTCTGTTTGTCTGCATTTGCTTTTCACCTGCAGTACTCTTCCAATATGTTAGTGAATTTCTCTTGCTGGTGATCTCTTTTACATTTTGTCTTTCTTTATAGACTTATTGGCTGGGGTGTGGGACAAGGATTAGAGAATTATATAGAAAATTTATAGGCTGTATTCTTGATTGTATGGATTTTTTTTTCTGCAGCACAATTAAGACTTGTCTGGTTCCATTTTGTTGTGTGTGTTCTCTAACTTTTGTTCATGTTGTGGTGATTTAAATACCTTCTCTTGCCACTTGATGATTACTATATTAAGTATAAATGTCTACATTTCTTGGTTTCTATTTGGATTTCTGATATGTGGGTTTGTGCATTCCATAATTTATACACAATAATCAAGCATAACATTTTTTGGCTATTTCATCTTTGTCTTATAATTTCCTTTGGGAATTTTAGTTTTGATAATGTTGAAAACATAACTCTGTCCTTTTGTATATCTCATAAAGCCTTTTAATATCTGTCTGTCTCTGTGTATGTCTCTCTCTTTCTTTACGTGTGTCTNTTTCTTCCTGTTTGTACTCCCTCTCTAATTCCTGAAAATCAGGTCATTTTTATACTATCCATTTCTCCATTGAATCTGCTCTTTCCCTTCAGCTGTTAATATTAATCCTCATCATTTTTTGTGAAGATTATTTTTGTCTTTTAATTTTTTAAATATATTTTTATGGGTTTTTTTGTTTGTTTGTTTTTACAGGATGACTGCTGTTACCTTCCTTGCTCTCCTCCTAGTCCCTCACATCCCTATCTACCTTCTGCCCCTACATTCACTCCTCCTCCGTTTCTATTCAGAGGAGGGAAGGCCTCCCATGGGTATCAACCAAACATGGCTTATCAAGTTGAAGGCTGGACAAGGAAACTCAGTATGAGAATAAGTGTCCCAAAAGCCAGCAAAAGAGTCAGAGACAGCCCCTGCTCTCACTGTTAGGAGACCCACAAAGAGACCAAGCTACACAACTCTACCACAAATCTTAAAAAGTCTTATAATAAAAACCCCGAGCCAGATATTAGAGTGAAAGCTGAAAGATCAGAGAAGCAGAACAGCCAGCCACTAGCTTACCTCTACAAAATCCTCAGCCTCAAGAGAGCGAATTCCTGTTTCCTCATGCTTTATATACCTTTCTGTGTCCTGCCATATTCCTTCCTGAGATTAAAGGCGTGTGTCACCACTGCCTGCTTCTGGTTTCTCTCATGTAGCCTACTGTGGCCTTGAACTCACAGAGATCCGTCTGCCTCCTGAGTGAGAGGATGATTAAAGGTGTGTGCTACCATTGCCTGACTTCTATGTCTAATTTAGTGGTTGGCTCTGTCTTCTGATACCCAGGTAAGCTTTATTGGAGTACACAATATATCATCACACACAACTGTTAACATATATTCAGAGTGTCTAGGTCAGTCCCATGCAGGCTCCCTGGTTGTCAGTTGAGTCTCTGTGAGCCCCTATGAGCCCAGGTTAGTTGATTTTTGTGGATTTTCTTCTGATGTCCTTGATCCCTGTGGCACCTACAATCCTTCCTCCTCCTCCTCCACAGGATTCCCCAAGCTCTGCCTAAAGTTTGGCTGTGTGTCTCTGCATCTGTTTCCATCAGTTGATAAATGAAGCCTCTCTGATGACCTTTGGGCTAGACATTAATCTAAGAATATAGCAGAATATTGTTAGGAATCATTTCATTGATTTTCTTTCCCAGTCGTGTTTGATTCTACCCTAGGACTCTGGGATACACAACCTCTGTCTGGGTCCTGGCCCTCCAGGCAGTGTCATAAGTGGGCTTCTTCTCATGGCATGGGTCTCAAGCTGGGCCAGTCATTGGTTGGCTACTCCCATAATTTCTGCGCTGTCTGGACCCCAGCAAATCCCATATGCAGGGCAGACTGTAGATCAAAGGTTGGTATCCCATTGCCTCCTTCCACTGGAAGTCTTGTCTGGTTATAGAATATGGCCAGTTCAGGCTCCATATCCCCCATTGCCAGGAGTTGTACCTAGAGACTACGTAGTCATACGTAGTCATAGATTCCTGGGAATTTCCATTGTGCTAGGTTTCTAGCTCATCCTTTAGATGCCCGCCCCCCACTCCAGCTCCAGTTGTCTCTCCCAGTACTCTCTCCTTCCATTCTCCTCTCCTCTTTATTCCTACTGTTCCTATTGTCCCTCACCCTCTCCTCCATCCATGATGCTATTCTATTTCCCCTTCACAGTGAGATCCATGCATCCCCCCTTGAACCTTCCTTGTTACTTAGCTTCTCTGGGTCTGTGGATTGTAGCATGATTATCCTTTACTTTGCAGCTAATATCCACTTATAAGTGAGTACATGCCATGTTTGTCTTTCTGAGTCTGGGTTTTATTTAATTCATGATTTATCTATAAAAATCCCCTCTTATTTCTGTGAGCATATATTATATACACTTGCTTTACATTCCTCACCTAATGTTTATAATTTTCTACATTGATGATTTCATTCAGATTCTACCTTTTCATGTGTGTAGGTTACTGTGTAGGTATATAAGTATATGTATTATTTTTGATGATTATTGATGGATACTTTCATTGGACTATTTGTGACTTTGGCTGAAAGTAAACTACTTTTGACAGTGTTTACAGATTTCACAATAACAACGNTTTGGGAGTCTCACTGTCACAAGACCATTTTGGACAGAATTACTTACTTCATAATTTTGATGCTGCAAATCATAAATTCAGAAAACCATTCTACCAGGAGATTGTTTGGCTTATGATTTCTGAGGGAGACTGTTTCTGAGGAATGGAATTCAGTACAGGGAGAACACTTGCCAAGTGTTTCTTCAAAGATGGATTATTGCACATTNACATTTCCTCTCTGTTCTACTCATATTCCTAGATTTAGTTATGGATATTTTATTTGACTCCTTCATGAAGTGATCCTCATTTTTTCTGTACCTCCTTTTTTTTGAGCCTCAACATAGATGCCTAAGAAATCTATGGTTTAAGAGAAGCCTGATAACTTTGGTCCATATTTATTATTCAAGTTTCCTATATTCACTTCACATTTTAGCTTGATAGATTTCTTATGTAGTCATCCACAGATATATTTAAATATAAAATTTATATTCATTATAAAAAGTTTAGCAGTAAATGTAGGAAGGAGTGTTATTTATTTACNGAAGTCAAATGTGTTGGTCAGTCTCAGTTGTGAAGCTGATGAGATCTAGAATCAGTTAGAGACAGGCCTCTAGGTATGAAGTTATCTTGGTTAGGTTAATTAAGGTGGCTAGATATATAAATTGTACATGGTACCATTCTGTGAGCTGTGATCATGGATTAGAAGGAGGAAGTTAACTAAATGCTTCCTGATTATGGATGCAATGTGTCTAGTTACCTCAAGCTACTGCTGCTCTGACTTCCTCACAGCGAAGTACTGCAAGCAATCTGTNAGCCAACACAAAACCTTCCTTCCTTAAGATGCTTTTCTCAGTGTATTTTATTATAGCAACAGAAAAATCAGGAAGACAGAAGTTTGGTGTGGAGAAGTGGGGCCACTGTAAAACATGCTGACAATGCTGTTCTTTGGCTTTTGAAGTAGTTTTGTGGCTGGACTTATATGAGTTTGGCAATTTTGCTTGAAAACCCTCTAGCATCCCAGCAGCAGAATTTTTAAATTAAAATTTTATTATAAAAAACTTGAAATATAGCAAGCAATTTAAAAAGCTCACAAATTAAAACTACTTTGAGATACTAACTGCAGTCTTTATGGTTATCATCACAAAACCTGGGCATAAATATTGAAGAAGATGTGGGAGCTGATGAACAGTTTGGAAATTTCACAAATAATTCAAAATATGACTATCATAGGACCCAGTTATTTCATTCCTGAACATATATCCAGAGACCTCCATACTCAACAACAGAGTTATTTTTACTCTTCTTTATGTTATACCAAGTAAACGGAGCCAACCTATTTTTCCATCAAAAGATAAATTGATAATAAAAATCTGAGATACATACATATTCGTGTGTGTATGTTACACATTATACATATATATTATACATACCTATTATATACATGTTATCTTCTTATATATATATACATACATACTTACATATACATATTATACCCTAAAATTGTATATATTATACAAACACACACACATATATATGTATATATATAAACATATGTCTATATGATAGAATAAGAATTTTATTCTTCACCATTATATTTTGGAAGTATATCACTCATTTTCTTTAATTTTNTAGGAGATCCCAGATATTACTATGAGTCTCAGATGAGCCTTGGACTTTTGGCTTTAAAAGTTGTTGTGATTGTTAAATACTGTTGGGACTTTTAAGGTTGGATGCAATGAAATTTTGCATTAGAAGATTCTCATGAGAATACTGGGCCCAGGAAGGAAGGTGTGGCTAACAAGTGAGGTGTTTGGGTGTCAACTTGACAAGGGAATAGAGTTGTGGCAGTTACTCTTAATGGTCATCTTTGTGAACCTAGAATCATTTGGGATACATGTCTCTGGTTACATTTGTGGAAGATTATTCTGATTACAGTCATTGATATTCGAAGGGTCACCCTAATTGTGGGTGGCATCCTTCCTGGGTGGAGGATCCTGTACTGTTAAAATGGAGAAGGGACACTGAGTACCAGCAAACATTCTTCATCCTCTCTTTCGATTTTGAATGTGATGTGGTCAGCTGCTTCAAGCTCTTTCTGCCTTGACTTCCCCATCATACTGTTTTATATCAGCAGTTCTCAACTTTCCCAATGCTGTTCCTCATGTTGTGGTAACCCCCAACCATGAAACTGTTTTGTTGCTGCTTCATAACTGTAATTTTGCTATTGTTATGAATTGTAATGTAGATAGCTGATATGCAGGACATGTGATATGCAACCCCTGTGAAAGGGTCATCTGATTCTCAAAGGGATGACAACCCATATGTTGAAAACTGTTGGTCTATATCCTGAAAATGTGATTTAAAAAAAAAAAGCCTTCTTCCTTAGTTTGTTTTTGTCAGGGATTTCACACCATAGCTAACAGCAAAGAAACTATGAAATAAAACAGAATGGCAATATATCAATTATTTTAATGGAAATAAATTAATACATGTGTTTGTTAAATAGATAGGAATATAAAGAGGCAAAATATGAACACTGTGGCAACCAGTAGATGATAGTGACAGAAAAAAAAACAGATCCATACCTGGCTTGGACAATGAAATTATAATGGTAGAGGTATTAGAAATCATAAGTTTAGAAGAGTGGTGATCTGACACAAGATAGTCTCCAAGAAAGGAAAGCTACTGGGATGTTTCTGAGGCCTCAGAATCTCCACAGGATCCCATGGATCCAGATACTTTAAAAGCATCGTGAAGGAAAAAGTGTCCAGCAAAGCAAGTACAGATTTCCTGGCTAAGATTCTGGAAGTAAACTCTCCACATCACTGGCACTCAGATACCTGGGAAAGGGTGCCTGTCATCAGATGTTGCCGGTTCTGAAGGAGAATGATGAACTAGATCTGTGAGGTCACAAAATCTCCTGGGATCCAGAACAGCTGAAACACACAATAAAAGGAGTAAGACACAGAAAGCATTGTTTCTCCCATTTTGAGGTTTACAGCCATATTTTCAAGTTATTTCCTACTAAGAAATCCTCGCTAGCCAGTCCAGTCAATTCACAGAATGGTATTTGCAGAATCCTGATCCCAATCCTAGTGACCACACGAAGCAGTATTCTACTACTGACAAGCACAAAAAAAAAAAAAAAAAAAAAAAAAGACATTCTGTATTACTAGCAAAACGCATTTCTAGTCAGATTCCCATGGACATGACTCCCCAAGTATGTGGCCAAATAGAGCCATTAGAAGACTTTAATGGCAATAAAGCACAGTAAAAACTCACTGGCCATCACCGAAACAGTGTAGCTCTACCCGTGTGGAGTCCATAGAGTTCTCTGGAATGTTAACTTTCAGCTCTTCAGGATAGCCTTTCTTTCCACAATGCAGTTATCTGGCATCTTCAGTCAGCAGGGAGAGTAAGCCAGAAGTGGAGGCTGGGGGTTTCCACTGCTGAGCTTCTGAGCCACATGCGCTTACTTTGCTCCCTCAAGGCAGTGGTCAATGGGCAGAAACCTGTCTTCCCAGAGAAGCGGTTCACTGACTTCCACTCAGAGAGCTCTCAGTGGCATCATGAACTACTATTAGCACGGCTGGTTTGTTTTCTTTATGATTCAGGAAAACAGACTTTCCAGTAGCCTTTGAAGGCAGTCTACCACATCTATCTTTTCTTCAACATGCAGTTATTTTAAAAGTACTAAGGTTATTTTTTGCAAATTTTTACTCTGGCACGAAATTATTTTTGCACCATTTCAACCTTTGCTTTGCTAAATAATAAGCTTGTATTTATTTATTGTGAGAACTGTTATCACATGTGNAGCACATATGTGTACACGCACATACGATATTGTGTAGGAGTCTATGTGGAGGTCAGAGGACAACTGTGCGGACTTAATTCTCCCATTCCATCTTTATGTGCATTTCAGGGACCCAACTCACGTGACTTGGCTTGTGTAGCAAGTGCCTTTATACACTGAGCATGCTCAGAACTTGAAGTTCATATTAGTTATATTGATAAAGGAAAAAAATTGCTAATTTTAAAATAATTTCTACTGTGATCAAAGAAAATACTGTGTATATTGACAGCGACGCTATTTTTGCTTCTCCATAAGCTTCAAATACAAACACTTTGTAATGAACGAAGTGTGAGTTAATCCTCACATCAATGACCCTCCTCCAAGATGGAAACTTTCTCCTATGTTCTGTTGTCTGGTGTGCCATACTTGGACCTTACATCCAGGTGTGGCTTTATGTACCTACCAAGAGTAGTCTTAAAGAGTTATGAGCATGTCAAAATCACTGGAAACCAGTTCATGTCTTAAATGCTTACCAACTAAAAGAGTTTTATGAAATCGCTAAGCAATTTTAGCAAAAAATCCATTTTATAGTGTAAATGATTAATATCAATGTAAAGTAATAGGATTTTATTTGTGCAAACTTAATGTAATATAAAATTTTATTATACTAGTCAAATCAATTGTATACATATTCACATAAGAGGTATTTAAAATGCAATTGCAAATTCCTGTGAATTTCTTACTATCTTAACTAAATTAAATTAAATTAATTTCAATACGCAATTACATATTCAAATATAAACATAAATTTTGTGCTATATAAATATTATTAATGTAAAATATTGATGTTAATAATATATTAATATTATCATGCATTATTGTAAGTTTTGGTTTCATGTCATATATCAAAAAAGATGTCATTGCTGCTGGGCGATGGTGGCACATGCCTTTAATCCCAGCACTCTGGAGGCAGAGGCAGGCAGATCTCTGTGAGTTTGAGGCCAGCCCNGGCTACCAAGTGAGTTCCAGGAAAGGCACAAAGCTACACAGAGAAACCCTGTCTCTAAAAAAACAAAACAAAACAAAACAAAAAAAGATGTCATTGCTTTTAATATGAAATTAACTTTTCATATTTCCCTGAACTTACACTCTCACAAGGAAAAATGTTCAAACTGTGGCCTTTTGCNTAGACTGTAACCCCATGGAGAGATTCTCACATTTAATTATCATATAGTTCTTTATGTCTATTCATAAAAATATAATTTTCAAATGTTTTGTCACTTGGGGTGAGATTGAAATTAATCAAAACTGATTAAAATTATTTACTTCCATATATCTATACTGCTGTGGATATTGTCACATTGTTTTGTTCTGATTTTTGTTGATATATTTTTTGCATATTTTTAGGTTGAAATTACAAATGAACATAATGTGCTTTATATGCTTTGTGTTCCATTCCAATGACGTGATAAGGTCTGTGATACATTAACTCATGACTTATTATAACATGAGTCAGTAAATGGCTTTCCACTAAATTGTATCAGTAATTTTTTGCTAATCTTCAGAAGTTAAAATTTCATATTTAAAANTGAGAATTGTATTATTTGAATTAACTTCTTTTCTGCTTCTATATGTATTAAAAACACTAAACCAATACACCTTATGTAATCTTATTTGACTGAAATTATTATTTCATTTTGAGCATTATTTAATATTTGTTTTGTAAATTTCTTTAAATGATTGCATATGAAATACTGCCTTCTGGGATATTTACATCCCTCCATCTCTTCCCTGTTCCTCTCTCCTTCCCTCCTATCTTCTTTCCAGCTTCATATTATGCTGTGAAATGTGTTCTTTTGTAGTTTTACAGTATAGCTTTTTTAAATCATTGTCTGGAAACTGATGGTTAAATAAAATTGAAGATTCTTACAGTAACACGTTTGTTACTTACAGGGGATTATTCTATTTCATGAAGATGATTCTTCTTCCATTCCAAATTATTGGATCCCAATGGATCATGAGTGTGGACTCCTAGTTTTTTTCCCACCAGAAATGAAAAGTGTCTTTTTATGCTTGATAGTTAAGTATGGCAATGTGTTATTTGCTGTTTGGTTTACTCCAACAAAGACTTCTATTGCTGTAGAATATATCTTTCTTCCTGGGGGAGTGAGAGGCCTTTTCCACTTATTCTTTGTACTCCCCTTTTGTTCATGTAATACAGGGATCTGCTTGCAGGTGGGTGTAATTGNAAGCCAAAATGAGTTTCTCTAAAGATTTCCTGGGTCACTTTCCCAGGGCAGAAGTTACTAGCCCCTGTAGGTTTATGATTCAGGCACACAAAGTTTGCAAGGAAATTGTCAGAAATACCCAACTCACTACTCTCCCCTGTATCTTGGCAATCGTGTACCCTAGAACAAAAGAGCTTCAATTTTTGAGAATCATTTTCCTCACAAAACAGTTATTCTTTGATATATTAATGTGCTGTTTCACTTGATTTAAATTTCAGAGCCATTTTGAATGAGTTATAAGTCCATGCTCATAACTGAGTTTTTGTAGGTGAATTAGGTTTACATATCTACATTATCATANCTCTGAATGAAGCCAAATTTTCTTGTGCCATCTGCTTAANCCAGACAAGATAATTATGGTCCATGTTCCCATATTATTTTCTCATTATACCTTCACATTGTTCATGTCCATCTCCTTTAAACAATCATGTTTTTGTGTGCTGCACCAGACCTGTCTAGCCTCACAGTGATACTTCAGAGGTGAAAATAACTGCCTATTTCAAAGTCCAGATAAATGTCTATTTAATGTCCTTAATAGATTCTAACTTCCCATTAACAAAGAAATAAATGTGGTTACAACACATTTTACCCTTCAGATTGCCACCACAAAGGAATATTTTCCATCAACCCATACAGAAGCTATTGCTATCTTCTGTTAGATTGTCCACTATGAGTATAAGCCATATTTTCTGAATGTATTTTGAATGTGTAGTTAAAAAAATCTCAAGTCTACTTACAAAGGGTAGACCATGCACATACTCACACTGCAGTATACTTAAAAAGTGTATTGCAGGGTGTATCCAGACATAAGGAAAAATCTTAAAAGCTATGAAAGAAGGATTGTGCCTCAGAAAGGCTTAGAGCATGGAGGAAGAATCTTCCCCTATAGCAGTAGTTCTCAACCCTCCTAATGCTTTGACCCTTTAATACAGTTCTTCATGTTGTGGTAACTCCACTTATAATATTATTTTCATTGCTACTTCATAACTGTAATTTTGCTGCTGTTATAATATATAATGTAAATATCTGGTATGCAGGATATCTGATATGCAATCCCTATGAAAGAGTCATTTGACTCCAAGAGGTGTCGTGACCCACAAGTTGAGAACCACTGCCCTATAGCCTTGACTTTGGACTCATTCTCCTAATTGTTCTCCTGGAAGGGCTATGTACATGAATGTTTTCAAAGGTTTCTCTCTATTTTGCTAAGGCAATCAGACCAGTCAGCATCCAATTACACAATGACATTCTTTAGATTCTAAGTTCTGTGANGCAATGACAATGACTATTTCAACAATTGCTCTCTACCTTGCCTTGGGATACACAGGAACATGTGTGCAACACATTACTCCACCAATGCATTCCTTATCATCAAAATTGGTTCCGTTCTTAGTGAATTAAAAGAGGTAAAAAAATAAAATTCTATTTAATTGCACATATATTACATCAAGAAATACATAGCTTTCACTAAAAGAAAACAGTGTAAGAAACTAAATTTTATTTCATTTTGTTTTCATATGAGAACACACACATATTCCATGAATTGAAGACAGAAGAGTGTTTCTCTGCAGCTACAGGCAGATGGAGATGGATACAGGCATGTCCGTTTTGAAGCCTCTCTGAGTCCTGACTTATTTCTTCTCCAGAGACTCTCAGTACAGATGGAGATGGATACAGGCATGTCCGTTTTGAAGCCTCTCTGAGTCCTGACTTATTTCTTCTCCAGAGACTCTCAGTACTGACAAGTGACCTCTTTACCTTGTATTGGACATATTGATCCAGAAACTGCTCACAAAACCTGCCCTGATTTTCTGCCTTCCAAATCACACAGGACTGCTGTGTTGACCTCCAGTCTCTCCAGTGAGGTAGAGTGTTAGGCTCCCCTCTGGCGTGTGATGGATATGCCCTGACCCCATGATATTTGATGTTTAGAATCAAATTTTCTCACTATGCACAAAACTAAGCTAACAACACTATTCCATCTTAAATAGCTAAATCTCCGTTACAGAAATAAATGCAGTGCTTCTAATAATTATAGGTTGTTAAGGAATGAAACAATTAGAAAGACTCCAGTAAATGGCAAATAGTAGTGGTTTCCTAGGTCCACTTCATAATACAGTTAGTTAATTTAATACGAAAAAGACTCACTATACAGTAGAAATTTTGTGGAACTGANNTGGAAATAAGCATTTGAAGCTTNATTAGCCAGGCTTTTAAAAATGTAAAGTATTTAGATAAACATCTGAATATTTTTTATTAAGGGAACAGAAATTGATCTCTAATGCATATCAAAGTTATTCAGATACAGCATGAAACCAAGTGTTGGGTTTATTAATTATTTTAGAAAGNCCATCCTTTTGTTAAGAGAGATTGCCAAAATAAGGGCAATTCCTCAAGGCATTCCTCCTACATTTGGTGAGAAAGTAAAGGAATCTAAGCTTCCTGACCAAAAAGTCCAATAAAATACAGCTTATCCCAGCACAGGCTCTAAGTTGAACGTTTACAAGCAATGGTTGGTTCCCCACAAAATTTCCATATGCCCTTATTTACGCCTCTCTCAAGGCATAATTTTGACTCACAGTTAAATAATCTCTCACAGAAAGACTGTAAACTTTTTTGAAAAGTTCTGGTTATTATAATATTTCTGCATTTATATTCCATCACATCAGTATTAAAGACTTTCAGTTACAGTGCTGCTGGGGATAAAAGCTAAAACGCCTTTGCTCACAGGTGCATTAAATCCTATTAAAGAATCTTCCTTATAGCACATACCTCATTACTGCATACAAAGGGCTGGATTATAAAATGAAGGTGAAGTGTACAAAGTAGGATTTGCTATTACTTGGTGTGCATATGCTGAAGTCATTAGGTTTTACACTGTGCTCGAATGATAGCAGGTTTCATATTCCTATTGAGGACTTCAGTGGAGGCTGCTTCTGGGTCAAGCAGACTGACATGGGGCTATGTCTCTCAATATGGGGGATGAGAAAACTTNACTAAGTAGATTTGCACAGCAACGAGGTTCGTTCTTCTACAACTTTATTGTGCAATAGCAGCATCAGGTCAGCGAACAGGCCATCATGGGGGAATCAAATGAAACTGAACTGAAAAGGGAAAAAAAAAAGATATAAGGCTAAATTAGGTGATTTAAACATTTTCCTTTAAGCTTATACAAAATCCTCTGGCTATAAAATCCTGCATAATACTTTCCTGGATTTCTATGTTGCAGACATATAAATATTAACTAGTTCAGAGCTGGACTGGTTGAGCTCCTTAGGAAAGAGAAGCTCTGTCTGTGGGAGAATATTTTCTCCCAAGGAGGTAGCTTGATCCCATTTCAGTTTTCCTACTGGAGCCATTTAAACCAACCCCAAAAGGGCAGTGTGAGTGAAACGGCAATTCTGAAGATGTATTAATGAAACTTTCTTTTTCCTTGGGGAGTACAAACCTTTAGTTGTCTAAATAATTTGATAGCATAAGGGCAAGCAGTTAAAAACTGGAGATAAAGCCAATGAATTGGCTTGTAACTCACCACAGATACTATTTTTAAAAAGCCAGATCCCCTCCTATCCTATCCATTATTCAAGCAGCTCTTCTGCTCTTGGGTGTCAGATGGGGAACTGATGAGTGTGTTCTGGTGAAGACAGTAAGCGGATGTTAACGTCCCACTGAGAGAATTTCTCCAGGTCGAATAGAAAGCGTTCTACTAATCATCTACCCCATGAAAATGCCAGCTGCGGCCGTGGTAGGATTATCATTCTCATAGACCTCTTACCGAGCTTTTAGCTAAATGAAAAATCTGCCATAGCCTAGGGAGAAGGCATCGAGCAGATAAGAAAGAACAGTGTTTACTAAGAAGCTGCGCTGGTGCAAATAGAACAGGTTTTTCTGTGATGTAAAAATCATAAGGAAACCATTAGGTTAAAAAAAAAAGATCAATGTATTTACACGTTTCATTTGCAGCAGTTTTATAGGCTCATTAATTTAACATTTCTCTCTACCTTCTGTCCTGAGGGTGTCTTGTGATTTGTTATTCCATTGCTTTATTTCTGCTGCAACACTTGGCTACATACTGTAAATTGCCATATTGCAAAAGAACCTGAAGTTTTAAATATTATCTTTCTTATTCTTTAAAGAGGCCATAACTGTTGGAAAAACAGAATATTTTTTNAAAAATATTTGAAAAATAAAGTTTGTTTATAAATTAAAGAAACCCATATAACTATGGATAAATGATATGGAAAGAGAGCATATTACCATTACTAGA
>LZPO01067486.1:0-13408 GCA_001675575.1 Neotoma lepida
CATAAGAATAGCCAAATCCATCCTCCACAGCACAGTAGACTGTTACAATGGTGCAAATTGATGCTTTGCCTTTTTATGTAATGAGCCCAATTGTCAGATGGCTAATAGTGTAATATTAGTGCTGGGANATTCATCTGCATTCAGTGTGGCTTTGCACTGCTAGAATAATTGACAGAATGTCTCTTTGTTTTCGTCACACAATTTTGGTCTTCAGAATGTGTGTGCCCCTCATCTGTCATGAGAAGCATTTCATAATCACTGTTGGAGACACCTTTGTAACACACTGTATCTGGGAATTGGTGAGATTGCTCCCAAACAGAGAAAAGATGGTCTTCAAAGTACAACTGTGATCTGTTGGCTTGTTTCAAAGCATGCTTTATTATGTTCTGTTGATTCAAATTTTAAAGAAAAATAACTTCTTTGGCAAGATTTGACCTGTAATATGTCTGTTTTAATATACACCAGTGCAAAGATCCATGAGTTTTCAAATACAGTTGATATATTCATAGAGTAGAGTATGCTGCGTGTATTCTAGCCACACTTGTCTTCAGGATTGTAATCCATTGAGTCAGCTCCTTCTCCCATTAATTTGCTTCTGTCTTTTGTGTTGCCTGGCCTCCAGCAGTAAAGCATGGCTACCAATTTTCACACAGCATCCCCTTCCTCCACCAGTCCCAAATAAGGCTTTATTCAGGTCTAAAGTTTCCCTAAGCTTTTGAAAATCAAACCTCATCCTCTTCCCTTCATGAGAAAAGAACCATGCCAAACTTCNGTGAGAAGTTCTGTACTCTCTTATACACTAGATGTGTTGTACTTTTTCTGTCCCTTAAACACAGGGAAATTATCTAATCACTTATTTGCAACATATAATTTGCCCTTTTCCAGGTAAGAACCCCATGGATAAATCTTGAATGTGTTTTTTGGAGGGGCATAGGTTTTCTTGTCCTTTGATATTAAAGCATCCTGAAGGTCAGAGACTCAAAGGATTTTCATTTTATAAAGGTTTAGAGTGATTTGTGTCAAGGCCCATATTGTATCTTCTTAATTTCTCTCATCCTGAATTGAAAATGTACCCAAACTTACTGCTATCATGTCATTTTTCCCCTACTTCATCTGCTAACGCTTCCCCTTTTACCATGGCTTTTGGAGTTACTCAGCAGCAGTCTGCAAATATCATCCTCCTTTCTTTTGTAGCCATCCATCCCGTAATTCTCTTGAGTCCGACTCAGTCCTCTGCCATGCCATACAGACAGCAGCCACCAGAACAGTCACTGAGCCACGTTCCATCCTCAACTTAACTGACTTCAGTAGATCTGATCTGATGACAGCCTGTCAACATTCTGCTCTTTGACTCTAGTTCCAATGCTCTGCTCTGCTCCTTCTTNGCCTACTCACATCCTCAGTTAAATCTTGGAGCTCCTAAAACTCAAATTGAAAACTTTCTGGTAGCTAGTGCATGTCATGATCATGGNACTCTTGCCCATAGTGCAGTTTCCTACACTCACTGTCTGTTGCCTTTATACTTCATCTTTACCCATAACAAAAACCCAAGTTCGAGTTTCCCTTTACTTCTAGATCCAGTTTGGTCACCATTTCTTGTAGTGACATATTTTCAATTATTTTTTACTGAATGGTACTGTCTTAGTAAGTATTCTATTGCTGTGAAGAGCCACCATGACCACAGCAACTCTTATAAAGGAAAGCATTTACTGGAGCTGGCTTACAGTTCAAAGGTTTGTTTAGTCCATAATTGTTATGGTGGGAAGCATGGTGGCACTCAGGCAGACATGGTACTAGAGAAGTAGCTAAGAGTTCCACATCTGTATCAGCAGACAGCAGGAAGAGATAGTGACACTGGACCTGGCTTAAGCTTCTGAAATCTCAAAGCCCACCCCTAGTGATATACTTTCTCCAACAAGGCCACACCTACTCCATCAAGGCCACACCCCCAATAATGCCACTCCCTATGAGTCTATGGAGGCCATTTTCATTCAAACCACCACATTCCACTCCCTGGCCTCCATCGGCTTGCAGCCATATCATAATGCAAAATGCATTTAGTCCAACTTCAGAAGTACCGTAGACTGTAACAGTGTCAACCCTGTTTAAAAGTCCAAAGTCTCTCTAGAGACTCATGGAAATCTCCTAACTGTAACCTCTGTAAAATGAAATTTTAAAAGCAGATCACATACTTCCAACATACAATGGCACAGGATATACATTACCATTCCAAAAGGGAGGAAAGGGAGCATAGTGAGGAAATAATGGACTGAAACAAGACAAAAAAATCCAGCTGGGAAAACTCAAAACTCCACATCTCCACGTCTGATGACAAAATGTTCTTCAGAACTCCAATTCCTTTTAGCTTTGTTGACTGCANNACACTTCTTTCTCTTTGTCTCGTTCCACTTCCTATTATCAGCTTTCCTTGGCTGGTATTCCACAGNTCTGGCATCTCCAACATCTTGAAGTCTCCAAGGCAATCTAGGCTTCAACTTCACAGCTTCACACAATGGCCTCTCTGGGCCTCCATGCAGGAACACCCCTGACACTTGCCTGGCCTCAGATACTTTCCTTAGTTATGGAGGATGATTCCATAACCCATTTCTTGTATGCTTGACTCTAAAGCCAGAACCACGTGGCTNAAGCTTTCAAGTTCTGCTGCTTGCTGGGGCTGGAACATACCCCTCCTCATTCAAGTACATTTTCACTAGCTTTCTGTTTTCAGTGGTTTCCTTTACTACCTAAGCTTGGCTATTCTGAAGCTCACTCTGTAAAGTTCAGGCAGGCCTTGAACTCAGAGATCTGCCAGCTTCTGCCTTTTGAGTGCTGTGATTAAAGATGTACACCACTATGCTCGGCCCTAAGCTTTTATTTAATCCCTTTTTATAAGTTGGAAGCTTACCTGGGTAGGTTCTTGCTCCAAGATCACCACTCCCTTTTTCCCACTTAGCATCAGTCTTTTCTTAAGTCTGTTTACACTTCCTGGTGCTATTTTTTTCCTCAAACTGTACATTTTGTATTTTTCCTTGCTTAGCTTGCTCCCTTTCATTACAGATCTGCATAAGACTGGCCACTAATAGCCACACAANGCAGTCAATACTTGGCTATTTAGCAATCTCCTCTGCAAACGGAATTAATCCAAAACTCTTTAGCCTCAGGCAGACTTTTTGGGCAAGGGCAGAAAGCAGCCACATTCTTCATCAGTACATCACAAGAATAGTCTTTAGGCCACAGGCTAACACAACACACACTAACATTCTTCTCCTCTGAAACATCTTAAGCTGTGCCCCCACAGTTCAAATCACCCTCAGCACCAATGTTTTCCATTCTCCTACTGGTTGGCCCATTAAGCCCCACTTAAAATGTCCAATAGTTTTTCTAGTCCAATGTCCCAAAGCATCCCTTATTCTTCCACATAAAAACTAGTCCAACCTATCACAGCAAAACCCTACTCCTAGTACGAACTTCTGTCTTAGTTGGTGTTCTATTACTGTGAAGATACTCCATAACCACAGCAAATCTTATAAAGGAAAACATTTAATTAGGGCTGGCTTACAGATTCAGAGGTTTACTCTATCATTGTCATGCCAGGAAGCATGGTAACATGCAGGCAGACATGATGCTGGAGAACTAGCTGAAAGTTCTACATCTAAATTGGCAGGCAGCAGGAAGAGAGAGTGACACTGGGCCTGGCTTAAGCTTCTGAAACCTCAAAGCCCCACCCCCCATGATACACTTCCTCCAACAAGGCCACACCTCCAATAATGCCACTTTCTGAGTCTATGGGGGCCATTTTCATTCAAACCACCACAAGTACCAAACACCTTAGATTGAATTAAATCACTAACTTTTCTATCCTCACTATAAGACTTAGTTAAAAAAGAAATGTCTCTATTTTAAGAGAAAAACAAGATNCTATATAACTACATAACAAATTACCCCCAAAGTGGCAAGTAGCAACTTCTGTTGAGCAGGGATCCTATGTTGCATGACTGAGTCCTCCATCCTAAAGTCTCTTCCAGGGCCACATCATCTCCAGACTCAGCTAGGAAGGGTGAACTTCCTAGCTCACACATGTGCTTATAGGCAGGGTTTAGCTTTGGGGGCAGGGGAGTTGGACCTGGCCTTCCTTAGTTACTTTGTATAGGCCCTTCGATAAAACATCTCACAAAATTCAGCCAGCTTCAATCAACGGGGTGAGCTGAAGGGAGTGCTGGCAAGATGGAAGTCACAGTCACCTTGAATANGATCACAAAAATGGCATCCCATCTTTTTGCCACATCCTCTTCATTAGGAGCCAATCACTAGAAAATGCTCTTATCAGTCATGAGACATGAAGAAAAATGTTTTTCCGAAAGTTGTGTTTATGNGCTTATTGATTTATATGTATCAGATCAGATTAGTGAGCTTCAGACTACAAGGTCAATGCATGCAAATCTACCATTGAATTGCTGGGTTGTGGTGTCATGTTATGCTACATCACCATCCACACAAACAGGAGCTATGTGTCTCCTTTCTGAATTCTTCATAAATAGGACTTCTATGTCACCCAATGTTGACATGNTGGTCTGAGGAAATAAAAGATGACTTTTATTGTTGTTGATGCTAGGTTTTTCCATTTTAACNCCAGTTATAGGCAGGAGAACTGGACCATAAAGTATATCATTATAAAGTATGTCTTGGGGAGGCACATTTTTAAAACATCTCCCACTCCCTCTGTCCTAAGTCTGAACATCTTTGTGTTTACGTCACCTTTGTGTTTACATCTCTGCTAGGGAAGTGTGGTCAAATTCTATTAGGATGTAAGGATGTGGGAAAAGAAAATACATTTTTGGAAAAATAACAAAGCTAAAAACTTGAACGACATCTTTTAAGTCTAGGCTTGCAGAGCGAATAAACCAGAGTGACAGTTGGCAAGAAAATCAACAACAAATCTCCGCCTATGAGCCGCAATGGAGTTAGCTGAGGGTCAAAACTTAAACACCTGTAAGGACAAGACAACACAGACTGGTGGCACCTATGGCGAGAAGACAAGTAAAGCTTTGAGGGGCAGACTTGGCAATGGCTTTCACTTGGCTACTCCTATATCATAGGAGAAAAAAATGAGTCTTCTTATGATGAGCTCAGTGATTACTTGAGGACTGGAAGCAGGTATTATAGATGTGGCATTGTCTTAATTTAGCTTCACCAAGTCCTTACTCTTAAAGATGANTTCTGTCAAGGACTTTAAAATGCAAATGTTTCTTAGTTGGAATCTTGATGGCTAAGGCAGACACATAATCAGCTTTAGGGGAAAAGCATTCAAGCAAAGTAATTCCTTTAAAAGTCTAGAAAGGAAAGTTCAATCTTATTCCTTTGTCACTTAGAAAAATGACAGAAACTTGTTCCTATTTCTTCTACTATTTTTCAGAAGAGCAATGACAAAACACAGGCCGCAGGCATAGATGCTCCCATGGTACCTTTTGACAGGATAACTCTCCATCTTCTCATCCCATCACTCATTCTCTATGTGGGTCTCATTCTTTTTACTTCTATGTTCCCCTCCCGCTCTCCTCCTGTTGGTGTTCTAAACTTTGTGACACCCACTATTGGCCTGAACTTCAATTAAAGACATGGTAAAATAGAAGCTCTCATACGAGCACATACACCATTTTAGTGTGGGGGTCCCATCCTACAGAAAATGCAAAGCTCAATTTGGTCTGACTTCATAGAGTGTTCTACTTTCTGTAGTGTCTGGTCATTGATGTGGCAGGGTCTATGTGAGATCTATGTAGTCTTAGAAATGATTTAATTGTTCCAGAACAAACAAGTATGCTCCCTTATATAAGGAGTTGGCAAACTTTTTTCTTCCCNCACTTTAATGGCCATAAATTTTCCCTTGCAACTATTCAACTCTGTTAGAGTGAAAGCANCCACAGAAAATTCAGAAATGAATGTGAGTGTGTTTCAATAAAACTTTAATGACAAGAATAGGCAATAAGCCATATTTGACCTGTGAAACATATTTTACTGACACCTAACCTACATTAGCAATAAATCTCCAGCTAGATAGAGAGTTTTTACTTCTAAGAATCTATTAGTCAGGAAAGAAACACAGATCCAAAATACAGCCTACTATGTCAGACTAATACAAGACCCCAAGATGACCCAACAGCCTCTTGGCATCACCCCAAAAATTCTGTGTGATAAAGGTATTTTGTAGTGACTGAGAGGGATGACATTGGTTGTACATCTATCTGTTGGAAAAGATGTCACTTTTTGGGGCCATCTTTATGGGAACACTTCAGGGTTCCACACATATCAGTCAATACATAGCTNTTTATTAAGTCCCTCTGTGAGATCTGACCTCAGTTACTCCTCTCACAATGCCCTCACACAGCTCTAACTCTTACACACAGGAGACAAANAGAACTCCAAAGTCTCCAACCTTGGCATTTGCTAGCTTCTTATGCCTCCTCCTCACACAGATACTNTGCCGAATTTTGGGTTTAGTACTCTCCTCCTCTTCCCGCCATACTGTCTCTTGGTACCTTCATCTGCTCCCTAGAGTTTCTGCTATCTCCTGTACATGCGTAACCAACAAACCTCTGCCTCTGAGTGTATAGATCTATCTCCCCAGGAAACCCACATAAGATATCAAACTAACATGTTCAAAGAGAGCCTATGTTCAAAGAAAAGTGGCCTGCATCTCGGAGTTTAATTTAGCATTATTCATTGTGGAAATAGNGGAGAGAGCCTCTACACACCAGACACTTTCCTTAACACACACTTATGATGAAGAGCAACACAAACACAGCCCATATCCCTTGACTTCACAAAGCATGTATTCCAATAAGAAGATAGATATAGATATAGAATAGATATAGATACCTGTTTTCAATGAAGTTCCTTCATTATATATCATGAATAATATATGTAACATGTTACATATATCACTAGTGTTTTCATTGTTTTACAAATATGATAATAAACTTTATTGTGTTATATAGTAATATTACACATATAGTCATGCATAATATATGTTAATTTTATAGCATCTATTATAAAGAAAGTTCAATATAAAGAAAGTTCAATAAATAGGCACAGAACACTGGGAATACATTAAGAAAGAACAGCTGGCTTGTTGTAATACTGTAAAAATTAGTCTTCCTTTCAGGAAAAGGGGTTGGTGCCACTGAAGAATGGGGAAGGAAGAAAGAATAATTTCCTTTAAGATCAAAAACTTGAGTAATTTGATGTCTATAAATTTTGAAGTAACAACAAGCCACTGAACTCCTTCTCCTTACTCCTTAGCCTGGCACGCTGTATAAGCTGGGAAATGAACTGTTGCCAGCNTAACAAATCCAAAATGTCAGTGGTTTAACACTTGACTCTTATTATGCATTCACTGACTATCCATTGTCAGTCTTTCCTCCAGCAATTAGGAACCTGGGTCACTTCTGTCATGTGTCTTATCTTGCTATTATATAACAACTGCCATGAAGCATGAGAGCCAGGAGCCTGGAAGATCTCACAGGATATTCTGTGGGATGTCAGGCCTAGAAGTGGACCGCTCACTTGAGACCACATTAGATTCCCCAGGAGTCAAGTTCATGGCACTCACTAAACTGCAAAGTAGAACAAGAAGGACAAACTCACTTTGCAAGAAGTGATGAGAGAATTCTTGAGTTTCAACCCATCCTGTGCCCAAAACACCATTTCTTCTCTGCCCCTCAGCTGCCATCCTTCTTCACGTGAGTTACTTCAACTCATTCNNCATGACATATTTCTTGAAGATANATCTTATGACAGCCTTTCTCTGAGCAAGATCAGCCATTTGACCTCTCNGTGGTGCCGTTGTATCCTATTGACTAGTTCTTCTCTGTTGCTGAAGATTAGCATCTTTGCTGTGCTATCTTCATTATCTAAGTATGGGGCACCCAGTACTGGACCATAATAATGCTCACTTCATGTTTACTAGACTGAATGAAGCCACACAATAGAGCAGATTAGAGATCTGGGTAGGGAAGTGCTTTTAAANNTATTTCCTGACACGGTGTCTTTTCTTCCCAAGGCTTTACAAAGGGATAGGGCAGCTCCTTTGTGCATAAATCACTGTAACAGTGGTGGCCTTGATGTCCTAGAGACTTCCTGCCTAATGCTTCACACCTTCTGTTTGCAAGTGAAAATCAATAACTAGTAGGTTCTTTAGGAACATGTTNGGAGATGCAAAGTTNCCCTAAAACTTTTTTCTCTTTGAGATGGCAAATCCTGCCATTTACAGAGTGCAAAGTAGCTACAATGGTTGGAGTCAATAGATACTCAAATAGATATTCAACTGTTAGGTGTGAGAGTAGGACAGTCAAAAATTCACCTGTTTTTTTCCAAAGTTTTCATGCAGTTTCAAAAAGCAAAATGGCTACATTCTTCCAAAAGAGCTAAGAGAGGAGATTTTTCAATATCTTACTTTAAATTAATTTCTTTTAGAGCAGTTTAAGACATAGAGCAGAGAGCTGAAATCTTGTTGTACTAACAAACCCTTTCCCTGATGTTTATAGAGAAACAGAGAAGAAATTAAGTGAGTCCTCATCTAATGCTGTTCCCCAGTATCTGTCCACCTCCAACTTTGAGGGGTTCACCTCCATTAGCTAAAGAGTAGTGGGTGCCTTGGGGTTATGCTGTAGTCACTGGTGAGAATGAAAGGAATGTATTCATCTGAGCATTTTTCTCTTCCGTGTATCCATTTTCAAGGAACAAATACAATTTAGAGCTGGAAGGGACTTTAAATATCCAGGATGCCTTCTTACCTGCATCCTTTCTGGGTCAGGAGAGGAATTCCAGATGGATTGCTCCTTAGTAANGAAACTGGAACTAAATCCTAGCCCCTGGCACTTGTGACAGTTACCTCTTGAGTCAATACTATGCCATTTCATAGGCCCAGGGCCAGGGATGAGTGTGTGTGAGAGAAACGGAAAGGAGACAGGACAGGAGAGGACCAAAAGATGAAAGCAAGAACAAGAGTGTTTCTAAAATCAGGCTTCATTTTAGGATTCAGGCTTCAAAGGCAGCTTTTGAGACCTCCGTGGACCTCTCAACTCTGTGCTTGAAGCTGGACAGGANAGACTATTGGCAAGGATCCAGAAGACCTGAAAAGGCAGGAAAGAGACAGTCTGGAGAAAGAATGAAGGCTTGAGTAGGTCAGGTCAAGTGTCCAGCAGCCTCCCGGGCCTTGCTTATCCTTGGAGGCAGCTGTAGAGATGACATCACCGACAGCAGACTTCACTGCCTCCAGGAAAAAAAAGCATAAGAGAATAAAGAGAAATAAGTAAATAATCNTATTCANTTCTTCTTCNATCTGGGCAGAGAAGAAGGGAAAATGGAATGGACAAGATGGAAGGGAATTTTCCAGAAGATAGTGGGACACATCTTTACAGCATTAAACTCCATGGAGATGACATTTTGATAGGATTAAGCCAGAGAGCAGCATGCTGTAATGATTGGGAATGTGGCCAGATTCCGAATTTGATGCTTGGCTGTGCAACCAACTTGTGCAACCGTGAACAAGTTTCTAAACTTTTCCCTGCCTGTTTCCTCACCTTTAAGTGGAAGTAATGATCTTCTTACCCTGTAGGCATGTTGTGCCATTTAANGGGCTCCATAGTGTAAATTAGGCACTTAAAATGGAGCCTAGGTTAGTGTATGTGCTCGATTTTGGTCTGTTAAATGCATTTTTTAAAAGAAGGTTGGAGGTGAACCAAGAAATTAGTAATATTCCTTCAGTGCATTAATGATACTTGAAAATTACTACTCTGGGCATAAGTAATAAACAAAACAGCCCATATTATTTATTCATAAAATAGATACTCATGATCTGCCTGCCTCATGCCAGGTGCTGTTCTAACTTTTGAGCATTTGGTGTGAAACAAGGCTTACAAGGTCATTGTCCTCATGCAGACTATATCCTGCCTATAAAGGCAATAAACATATAGAATATAGGGTAATGTCAAATAACACTGTGGGCAAATACTAGCAAGGGCATGGACAGAGAATGGTGGGAGTATATTAATGGTAGTGTGGNTAAATAAACTGAGACTCAACTAAAGCCGTTTAACTGAGGTTCTTAATCACCTCTCTGTATCGTCCGAACATCATACTTCAAAGCAAGCTGAGGATGCAAACTGAGAGTTCNTTAAATAATCCATTTACAGTGTCTTAAGGAACTTGCAATTTTTCAAAGGCTCAAAAATGAACTATCTTGGGCTTTTGTCAAACCCAGTTTAATCTCAGCTTAGCCACCTACCACTTATGTTGCCTTAGGCAAGTTACCCAAATTCTCTTCTCCTCAGTGTCCTTATTTGTTAGATGAAGATAAGAACAGAAACTGCTGTATCATGTTTAGGTTGAATTACAAATATAACAGTACCAATGAAGGTCCTGGCACTTAGACCCAGTTAAGATCATACCCACCTACTTGTGTTCAATACATCCTCCACTACAAAGATCAGTAGATTTTTGATGACACTCTTCCATAGGACAAAAAGCAACCCGGAAGAGATACATTTGCAAACATCAGAGTAGCTGACTGTCATATCACTGTGATGACGTCTCACAGAAAGCTTACCACTAGGAGATCTTGCATAATTTGATTACTCATTATCTGAGGGGAAAAAAAGGAAGAAAATTGCAAATTCACTTGTCATCATCTGCTAACTTAACCATGTTGGACTACATTTGGGGTGATTACTTCACCCATCAGAGCTAGGGGAGACAGTGTTTAAAGCTGTAACCAGAGCCTCCGTGTATGGAAGACTAAATGAACCAGCATAATGCTGAGAGAACTGCATGTCTCTACCTGGAAGAGATAGTGCAATTTACCCCAGTATAGTGGGGCCAAGAGAGGACGGAGAATAGCTTCAAGAGTAAAGGTTTAATGTATGTGGTGTGGAAGGAAACGGTAGTAGACTAAGAGAGTGAGTCATCCCAACCTTGACACTGTAGCTCCTGAAAATAGATAATGGCATTTTGATGCCATAGAAACGCACAAGGATGTGAATTTACTCAAAACTTATAGAATAACACACCTACCAGTTTGCATAAGCCATTGTCAAGCCACTGTTGCCTAACTCTATGCATTTATTTGGCAGATGAATACAGTTTAACTATATTCTTGTTTTTAATCTATTAACATTCAAGTGAAATGATTGTTCTGNAGGTCTGCAGAGGCACTGAGCATGTACGTAGGTCCTAGATACAGTGTAAGNGGGGAAGAAGGATGAATTTGCCCAGTGATTGCAGCAAAGGGCAGAGCATGGACTGAAGTACAATGGAAGCCAAAACGCAAGCTCTGGATGCTGCCTGGGGGGGAGGGGGAGCCTCTTCTCCTCAGGGTTAGGAGAGGGTTTCTGGAGGAGGAAGCAGATGATTCAAGTAGCTATTCCTGTGTACCTTGAAAGCTTCGTTGTGAGGTTTTTAAAAACAGCTCACGATGCTCCAAGCAAAAAGAAAAAATGACCAAAGCATTTGTTTCACTGGCTTAGGCAGATGGGTATGCTATTTTTTCTTATTTGTAATAACCACCCTCTAACATATAGCTGGCACCACCAATCCTGCCACGAATTTCATTCATCACATCGCCCTTCGAGGTATTACAAGTCAAACATGTCGGTCTCATCAAGCAAGCACCTGCAAGTCAGCTATGGCATATCTTTAATATCTTTCGACCCCAAGCTAAACGTTCTCTCATTGCGTGTTATTTATTTATGTTTATTTGTGTTAGTGATAGTGGGGATCAATGGGACATTTAGATCTCAAGGCTGGAAGTCCTCCCATCAATCTTTTGCCTTCAGATTCTGTCCTGATGGTTGATCTCCTGCAGAGCCATAATAAATAGTCTACTTGGAAATCCACATGTCCGAAGACATTCCTAAGCATGCCCAAAAGACACTACAGAGTAAACTCTTCCATTACTAGCAAATACTTAAATAGATACTTTCTATATTCCAGTCATATTCCTAAGTACCATCGGATTAATTCTCAANTAACTCGTTTAGATCTTACATTTAAGTTCCTGTGTCACAGGTAAAGAACTTAAAGCCAAAAAAGGTTAAGTAATTTGCTTAGTCACATGGCTAGTAAGTGGAAAAGTCAGAGTTCAAGCCATTCTGCCAGGTCCAGAGGTCTATACTCTTGCCTGCTTTCCCCCATAGCTTCTGTTATCACAGTAGCAGGCCTCTGTGCTCTGTGGAACCAAGCACATTTCTGTGTCCTGTGGAACCAAATGTTCTATCTCTGTGTTCTGTAGACCCCAATGTCATGTCTCTGTTCTGTGAACCTGACCATCATGTCTCTGCTCTGTGGACCCTAATGCCATGTCTCTGTGCTCTGTAAACCCTAATGCCATGTCTCTGTGCTCTGTGAACCCTAATGACATGTCTCTGTGCTCTGTGAACCCTAATGACATGTCTCTGTGCTCTGTGAACCCTAATGACATGTNTGTCTCTGTGCTCTGTGAACCCTAATGACATGTCTCTGTGCTCTGTGAACCCTAATGACATGTCTCTGTGCTCTGTGAACCCTAATGACATGTCTCTGTGCTCTGTGAACCCTAATACCATTTCTCTGTGTTCTATGGACCCTGATGACATGTCTCTGTGCTCTGTGGACCCTAATGACATGTCTCTGTGCTCTGTGGACCCTAATGACATGTCTCTGTGCTCTGTGGACCCTAATGACATGTCTCTGTGCTCTGCGAACCTTAATGCCATGTCTCTGTGCTCTGTGGACCTGGCCATCATGTCCCTATGCTCTGGGATCATTTCCTAGTTCATTTGCCATTAGGAAAAGGCCACTAGCCATTTTTATTATCTCTGTCTTTCATTATCTTCTATTTCTACTGGCCTCACTTTCAATAATTAGGAATTCCACTTTCTCTTTCTTTTTTAAAGCTCACAGACCCTTGCTGCTCTTAGATGAACAGACTATCAAGAAGCCCTAGCATCCTTTCATGTCTTTCAGAGAAAACACAATTTAGCCTTACTTGTTGTTNTCAGAATCCATGATGGAATAAATGCCAAACAGATACACTTTAAATAATTTTTAAGGTTACAATTTATAAACGGTGGGACAGGTTAAAAGCCTTACCTTAAATGCATGCTCAATTCTAACCCTTGACTCTTTCTTCACTTAGAAACCACTGCTTGGTGGCAAAGANTTTGTATTTTCTGATTTTCTAAATACTAAGAAGTAAATGTATTACAGAAACTTTGGAATGTGAAATTTTCTCCACCACAAGTGTATAAAAGATGATTACAGGAAATGTAGAAAAGATTGATTCCCTTGCCTCTTGCCTCTGGGACTCAATTACACCATCATCTGTCAGCATTTCCTGGCATCCACTTGGACAGAACACTTTTTCTCATCGTTACAT
>LZPO01067488.1:10833-21320 GCA_001675575.1 Neotoma lepida
ACACACGCGCCTCTCAGTGGATTGAGTTAACAGAAACTAAAACAGAAGACAAGGTTATGTCACTGGAAGGGAGATAACCATCAAATCCTGCAAGTGGCACTGTTGATAATCAGTCATTTGAAGGTTGAATGAGATACCATAACAGAGGGAGACATCATGGGGGTAGGGAGAAACTGGGTGCTAGGGACGTTTCCAGGAATTCCCAAGGATGACCCCAGCTTAGACTACTAGAAATAGTGGAGAAGGTGCTGAACTGGCTTACCCCAGTATTCAGATCTGTGAATATCCTAACTGTCATTATAGAAACTTTATCCAGTAACTGATGGGAGCAGATACAGAGATCCACAGCCAAGCACCAGGCTGAGCTCCAGGAGTCTAGTTGAAGAGAGGGAAGAGGGATTCTATGAACAAGGGGTGTCAAGATCATGATGGGGAAGCCTACAGAGACAACCAAACCAAACCAGTGGGAACTCATGAACTTCAGACCAACAGCTGTGGAGCCTCCATGGGACTGGACTAGGCCCTCTACATAAGTGAGACAGTTGTGTAGCTTGATCTGCTTAAGGGACCCCCTGGCAGTAGGATCAGGATCCATCCCTGGTGTGTGAGCTGGCTTTTTGGAGCCTATTACCTATGGGGGGACACCTTGCACAGCCTTAATCCAGGGCAAGGGGCTTGGACCTGCCTCTACTGAATGGACCAGGCTCTGCTGACTCCCATGGGAGACCTTACCTTGTTGGAGGAGGGAATGGGAGGTGGGTTGAGGGAGGGAAGGCTGGAGGGATGGAAGGAGGGAAGAGAGGGGGATCTGTGGTTGGTATGTAAAATAAGTAAAAAAAATCCTTAATGAAAAACAAAACAATACAAAACAAAAAAGTTCCATGTTGTTTCTTCATATTATTTAAGGACAATTAGAAAACTGAACTATCAAGTTATTATTACTAATTGGCATACAAGACACCTAGGAATAACTGTAGTCCCCAAGTAATTTCTCTCTGTAAGCAAAGGCAACAGAATAATGACAGAAATTCAAAATAGCTAAAGGAGTCTATATAATGAGCTTAATTTTAAAGATCTTATGTTTTAAAATGAATTTGATTCAAAGAAAACATTTTCCAAATGTAAAATTATAAAAATTAAAATGGCAAGAGATTCACACAGCAGTAGACAGCTGCTGTGTATTCCTTCAGTAGAAGANTTATTAAATCAACTTATATATTGACCAACATGTATAAATGTCACACTCTTAAAAATAGGCATATTTATATATGTATATATACATATATTTGAATTACAGAAAAATAATTTATATTACTGCACAAACATACTTTTTGATAGCATGAATAGTAGAAAGAAAACATGAGGAACTTCTCTGGGATATCAGTAATATTTAATAACTATATATGGATCGTGGACATTTGTACAAATCTCCAATCTCTACAAATACCATTTATCTCCTTGATCCTACATAACTCATGTTATCCCAACAACAAATAAAGAACAGAGGCATGAATGAAGAAGGATTCCTGGTCAGTTGTTTCNGTAAAATTTTTATCTATCCTTTATTATATGCCTGGCATCACACTCTAATCTNATTTTTTAAACTTAGAGATAGTCCTTAATTTCTTACTAGGTCATACAGAATTGAATATATACATGCATACACACATATACATATTCAAATACATTATGTAATTATATATGATATATTTATATATTCAATATGTGTGTACATGTATGTGTATATACATACACATATATGCATACAATAATATATATACAGCAGTCCAGGTTTCTGGAAAACATTCATTCCTTGGGGAAATATAAATTGATTTACTCTCTCTCACGTGTATTCCTCCAGTTGCATCAAAAGCTGTGGAAGGCTTCATCACATTTCCTTTTTACATTGCTTTTCACAATTTTAGGATGAGACATTATTTGTTATATGTCTAGGCATGTACATTGTCAAAATNGAAAAGTTACAGCTGGTTCCAATATCACTTTAAAAATGGAAATCCTGAGCACAGCAGAACCATTCAGCAATTCGTTGCATGAATTTTGGTGTGTGCTTACAAAGTCAGGGTCTAGAACTACACTAACATGATGATGTGGATCTATATTTGATGTCAGTATTTTTTATAATATATTATTAGGAAAGATGTTATAGAACTCATGTATTATGTGTTTGATTTTATTTTAAAAGACAGAGGTAAATATTAGTGAAATATGGATACAATTGCCAATAATGATAGAAATGGGTGCTATGCACCTGGGAAATTTGAGCTTTGTTTGACATCTATATGCTTCATAACTTTTCTGTGACTAGTATCCTCAAATAATTTTATAGCAAAAATATAAGGATTAACATCTTGATTTATTTTAAGAAAAATGTCTATTATAAGACTTAGACTAGAATAATGTGATAATATAAGCTCTGTTCTTAAGAGGCCATATGTACTATGTTAATACCATGCCTGTCAGTCTCCTATAAGCACATTTGTCTTCCAGGCATGACACCAAACAAATATGTATAAGTATCAAACTGTTTCATAGTCCACTGTGCTGTGTTTAAACAAGTGAATGCTTATGCTATGAGTATTTAGGTTAGAATTTAAACAAAGCATAGCACTATGATTCCATGCTGTGTATTTCTGATACTTTCAACTTTTCCACTCTCCCAAAAATCAACATTTTGAACATTAACTAATGACTTGGAAGATTTATGCAGTGAATCTCTGTTCAGTTTTCCTCCTGGTTGTATGTATGTGAAGAATTTGCTTTCCTGTAATAATATGGCATACATACAGTAGGGGTTAAAGTCAATGTAATCTTGGGGTTTTATGATTCAAGGTATTGCAATCATATTCCACTAATAGTTTTGTAAACACAGCTCTATTTCTAGTTCCCGTCAATATCTCCCATAATTGGTGAAAACCTGAAGGAGCTAGTTTTGTTTTGTTTTAACAAAGGGGATCTTATAGTCCAGAACAGTATAGAATTTTCTAGGTAATCANAACTGTCTTCTATGTTGGAATCCTCCTGCCTCGGCCTCTCAGGGGCCAAGAAAATAAATGTAAACACACAAGTTCTTATTGAAATTGATAGTATTTTGATGTGAAAAACTTTTTTTTTAAAAAGGAGCTCACAAAGTTTTGTGGTTTATAATCTCATGTTTTCATCTTTTTTTCTTTAATGATACAGTTCCTTAAAATTTGGCAGTGAAGTGTTGACTTTCACTTATTGAAAGAAAAAGGAAAGCAAATGAGGGTTGACAGTAGCCACTCTGGCTCCTTTACTCAGAGGCAGTGCCATTTTGCTGAGGGTGCTGTAACTCCAACTGTTAAGAGATTGAACTCTAGGCTCACTGCTATAACTACAAGATTCTCATCCAGTCACTCAGTATGTGACCTCTGCTCTATCTTTAAATTTATATCTTGAAGACTTACTCTTATTTTATCAAAACATGATAAACACTAAAGAGAATTAAAGTGTTTGGAAATTAAAGTTGCTGCATAAATCAAGACATGGTGTTTTGGAATAATTATTGCAGCATTTCCTCTTAGCACTGACAGTTAATAAATCATTTAGTTCAATGGTAAGAAAAACTACTAATTATGCTAAGTGAACAGTATCCTGATAGAATTCTGTGTTTTGTCCCTGGTAACTCATTTAACATGGATGGTCTCTTTTCTTACCACTCAGTGCTTTGCCAGCATTTTCTTTAATCTTATCAGATCTGTTTGATTTAATTGAGAAGTCACTTTACAAGAATGTCATTTTTCTTGCATCTCCTCAATAAAGTAATATAATTAAGATTATGCAAAGCAGAAAAGATTGCCAGGATACCAGGCAAGAATGAAGGCCTGTGAAATCCCCAAATTAGGATTGCTGCAGTCAATATAAATAATTGACATTTAGGTGACCTAATTATAACAAATTACATCTCTGTCGGGGGGGGGTAATGATTTGAAACATGAGATGGTCTTAAGAAATAATAGGCAAAATATCTGAGACAGCAGTGTTTTTTATTTTCTAAAAATAAAAATCATGAAAAATTGTTACTATTGAAAAAACAATATTCATTAAGTGAAACAATCATGGGGTTTAGAAATATATGAGAAATAGATTGTGGCTGTTAGTAAGCTAAAACCACACACATAGCAGTCACNTGGGAGGGACTGGGAACATGGCTCTTAGAAGTCTTTGTTCCTCCTAAGCCACAGAATCATGCCTGCAAGAGGGATAACTCATGGGCCTTTCATGAGGCGAAATTAACTCGATATGTGTAGAGCACCTGTATCAGTTCCTGAAATGTGGTATTTACTTTACGAATCTCTAGCTAGCTGTCTACCATTACTTTGCACACCCAAGTACCAAGATAATAAAAACAGGAAGGTTAGAGGCATCNTGCAAAATAAAACTTTAAATTTTCTTTAACAGTATTTCACATAAATTACATATGGAATTCCTTGAGGAAACAAATGGTTTGCACATGAAAATNGCTTTTCTTATTCCAACAGCTTTTCATATCCCCTTCTTATGAAACAATATGCTTCTATACAAAATTCCTCAAGAGTTCAGCAAAGTGCTTCCATTTGGAAATGTATTTATTATGCGCTAATAACTTTGGATTTTATTCATTATGTCAAACACCTTTAAGAAAGAAACAGGATAAGATCTGATGACCACTGGGGAGGGTTGGGGGCACTTTCCACCTATCCTACTGAAGAATTTAATATGAACACAATAGCTACTTACATTAATGGAAAAACTATCTAAAATATATCTTGATGGAAATATTTTTATAAGGTTCAGAACATGCTTGCCAAAATTTGTTACTTCATTAAAAATCCTAGTTCAGGTGCCCATACTGAAAGACCCTTTGTGTATAATGTAAGATATATGAAATGGTTTGTTAAAATGATTGTCTCTTGAAGACTTGTGAGTTCAGTACTTCTAAATATTTATTTTCTTGAGGAGAGTAGAGATGAGATTATTGGTGAAAATGTATTAGAGTCAGTGATTACACTGGGAAATGTAGATGCATAGCATATTGTCCTCAGCAATGCAACAGATCCCTAAAACATTGGTGGAAAAGAGCAGTAATTGTAAAGTTACACCAGCTAAGTTCAAAACCAGTGCCTATCAACAAAGCTCAAAACTATTGCTAACATATTAGCTATAAATAGAGATGAATAGTGATTATCAACTTGACAGGATCTAGAGTCTCCTACAAGATTCCTGACTCACCTGTGAGGGAGTTTCCAAGTTGGATTAATTGAAGTGAGGAGACCCACCTTACCTATGGNNGGTACCATTCCATGGGCTGAGGTCTCAGAACACAAAGGAGCAAGAAAGTTGAGCACGAGCATCCATCTCTCTCATTTCCCGGCTGCAGATTCAATGTGACCAGCGGCCTAAGTCTCCTGTTGCCATTACTCTCCTTTCATGACGGTCTATACCCAGGGACTATGAAGCAAAATAAGTCTTTCTTCCTTAAGTTGCAGGCATTTTGTCATGATAATGAAAAAACTAGCTACTACACTGAGCAAGTAACTTAGTATCTTGCTTTTTCCCACCTACAAAATGTAAAATGTAGTTGTATTTATGGCAAATCTGTTGTAGAAATTAATGAGATGACATACATGAACTATTGGCAATATATCTGCATGGGACAGGTTCAAAAAGCATCACAATCCTTGTCACAGGCATATATACTTTCTGGGCAGTGGTCAGTATATGTGAAATTTAATCTAGTAATGCTAAATGAGGAATGACATCACTATCCAGTTTTCCAATTTACACAAATTTGGAAGAATTCATATGAAAATACTGTTCTTATATGAAACAACCTACATTAAATATTTACTGCTATAAGAGAGGAAGGAATTAACAATCCACAGTAGATGATTAACAAACACACCAGCCTCAGGTTATAGACTACAGTTTAACATAAGTGTCTTCATACAAGAGTATGGTTATAAGCTACAGTTTTATGTAAGTTTTTTTTCATACAAAAGTGAGGTTAAATAACATCATATAGTCTTAACAAAATATATGGAAACTACTTGGGGTGATAAGATATGTAGGTTTGGTTTTCAGAATAGCAGGCAGCTATATTATTTATTCAGTGTCTATGCTTGAGTAACCCCTCTCAGAAATGTTTCTTTGTTGTTAAAAACAGTGATTGCTACCATTTATTTAGAAACTAATAAATGACAATTATCCTATTCTTGTGTGTGTGTGTCAGTGTGTGTGTGTGTGTGTGTTTGTGTGTGTGTACAGATGTGTATGGGTTTATTTGTTTGTGTTTACAAGTATGTGTCAGGGAGCTTGAATATATACACATGAGCATCTGAAGGTCAAGGGTAACATCAGATGATGTCTTCTTTACCTTTTCTTTGCCTTACATTTTGAGGCANGTTCTCTTGCTGAATTTAGAGCTCACCTACTCAGCTGGATTTGTTCAACAGCAAGTTTGAGAGATCTCCCTATCNGTGATGCCCAGCACTGGCCTTACAAAGCACCTGCCACATCTGGTTTGTACATGTGTTCTAGGGAATCAAACTGCAGTCTTCATGCTTACTTGGAAGGTATTTTGCCCAATGAGTCAACTCCCAGTCAACATTATTTCATTATTTTTTAAATGGTTCTATAGATTTTTATTACTTTTTGTGTAAAAGTGTTTTGCCTGCATGCATGTATGTACACCACATGAATGTCTTGCCCCTGTGGAGGTCACGAGAAGGTGCCAAATGCCTGGGATCTGATATGNAGTACTTGACTTAATGATTGCTGAAAGCCAACATATGGGTGCTAGGAACTGAACCCCAATCTTCAAGAACAGTAAGTGTTTCTTTCATCATCATCATTGTATTTTAATTTTTATTATTTAAAACTATTTTTAAATATAAACATATTTTGATCTAATTCTTCCCCTCCTTCAAGTCTTTCCAGATCCTTTCCTCCTCCCCATCCATGCACCTTTATGTTCTTTATCAAAAACCCCATACAACAACAAAATACTCCTAAAACAAGAAAACAAAATAAAAATATGTCCATAAAGAAAAAAAAATACAAAACTGTAACTAAATAAAAGCACACACACAAAAACAAACAAACAAACAAACAAAAAGAACAAAACAAAAAAACCAAAAAACAAAAACAAAAAACCCTGTGGAGTNCATTATATGTTGGTCAACTATTCCTGAACATGAGGCCTGTCCTGGAGTAGTTGATACTCCTGTCATTCTATTGGAGAAAACTGATTTCCCTCTACCAGCAGGTGTAAGTGACAGTTCAGATGCCAGCTTTTACCCTGGTAGCTAGGTTTTCTTTATTCATTCACTCTTTTTTTTAAAAAATATAATGAGATAAAATATAATAAGATCAAACAAACATTAACACTTAGGAGTTGAACAAGACAAATGCNCAGAAGAAAAAGAGCCCAAAAGAAGGCACAAAAATCAGAGACACACTTATTTTCTCACTCAGGGGCATTTGAGGGGTAGTGTGGAAACCTAATATAATAGAATCTTCCTAAAATAGATACATATATGAAGGCAATCTAATAAAATCACCAAACAATGGGGGAGAAGGAATCCAATCAGTCATCTCTCATCATCCAATCAAGCTTCCAGTACCAGGACTGGGTTATATTTAACTAAGTTATTGGCTAAAGGGGCCCCAAAGGAATCCCCAAACAGCCCAGACTATTGCCAAGACTATTGCCAAGTTTGCTCTCCACAAACTGACAGCAAGGCCCCATTGCTGAAGGCAATACCTATACTGAACATGTAGATGTCAAGCTGGTGACTACATAAANCCTTCAATCATATGTTCCAGCATCTTTGGTATAGGAAAGTATTCTCTGCACNTTATCAAAGGAGTAACATAAATAAGAAGTCAGACACAAACCCTCTATCTACAGTGGTGTCCTGCCTGCATGATATGCTAAGGTAATGGTGGTACAAAGCTTGTGAGAGTAACCAACCAATAACTGATTTGACTTAAGGCCCACTCCATGAGACAGAACCCATACCCAACACTGTTTGAGTGACCAAGAACCTGAGATGTGATAGCCCAGGGACCTAGGAGAAAATCAAATAATACTGGTCTAAACAAAAAGAAAGACATGTAGTGATAATATGACTCCTAATGATGTTTGCTGTACTCATAGCTCAGAGCCTTGTTCAGTCATCATCAGAGTAGCTTCCTCCTGCAGCAGATAGGGACAAATACAGNGACNCACAGCCAGACATAGTGCAGAGAGTGAGAGACCTTGGAACACTCAGTCTTAAATGGTATATCTCCATCAAACCCCTCCCCTCAGAGCCCAGTGAACACTGTGGAAGAGGAGGGGGAAGAGTCTAAGAGCTAGAGGGGAAGCAGTAAACACAGGGCCTGCATGGGTCTGCATCAGATCCTCTGAGTATATATTATAGCTCCCAGTTTAGTATTTTTAAGAATCATCTCTAAAAGCCTATTTTATTCTTTTATTAATATTACTTCAGTATTTTCACTTCAATTTCCTTCTAGACGTTGAAGTGGAAATCCTGTGTGGTGGCCTGTGCTTGTAATCCCAGGACTCTGTGGACCTAGGAGAGAGACACTAAGACCATGCTGGCTTATTCTTTTTCTCACTTTCTCTCCTGCTTCCTTCTTTCTAAGACTCACACTTTTATTTCACTATTCCCACATTGTGTACTTTTTCTTTTAGCTTGCTTAGTTTGTTCTTTGATAAGTTCAGGCCTTTATAGTGAGTGTTTGATTACTATAATGCTCTATCTCCTTCCCACTCTTTACCTTACAGGTCNCCTTTCTAGACACCGAGGAGACCAGGAGGTAGACCCTCTTTGCTAAGTGATGTCACCAAGCCTCTTCTCCTGCTAGGGCTCCCACATTCCACAGCTTCTTCCAGCATGTCTTCCTGTCAGGGTTAGCTTTCTTCCATATTTTCCTACAGATACAATGTAAAATGGAATTAAATAAAAGATCAATGTTCATATCTCCATTTCTCCAACTTTGTAAGAAATTACAGTTGACAAAGANACTAAATAAAACTAAAATTTTATTTAATGTTGTGAACATTCAGGGTAAATCCTTACTTCAACCATATATGATATAAATCTTTAAAATTAGTCCTAGAGTCCAAATTAACTTGGTCATGAAATATTTACTGAACAGTCACATAACAAATTTCTCCCTGGAAGAAAATCTACATAAGCTCCAGAAGGACTCTGACATGTGGGCAGGTAATAAGTAGATTGCTCAAAGGACGTACACTCTTCCAGAGGAAGTCTCCTTTGTGGAGAAAGGAAGCACAGGACCATTGGGAGTGTCCTGGGAANAGTTGAAGGGAATAACTAGACCTCTGATACTCTGCCTGTTTGATGTTTTGTGAAAGAGACCAGGCCTTTTCAGAAGGAGTATCACCAACCTCTGTGAGTCACTTAGTAGAGAAAAGACCAAGAGAGAGTATCAGTGGAATCAGGAAGAACTGCTAGCAATGGTTTGTCACTACCCAGGAAGAGATGATGCACCTTGAACTAGAATAGCAGGAGCTCATTTTTCTGATTAATGTTGTATAATGAGCCATTCCATATTTTGAGGAATAAGACAGATTTTGTATTCTGTACTCAAGAATTTGGACACACATCTTCCACTTCATAATGTCCTGGGGGCTTCAACTAATATGTGAAGGCTAAAGAATGATAACTCAATGGTTGTGTCTTAAAGCTGGTTTACAAAGTCATCAGCAGTAATAGTGGCCATCCAACATGCATATCGCTTCTCCTTGTGTCCCTAAGCAAGAACACTGTTAGGATTGTTAGCTCCATACAATATATTCTCTTACCAATTTTTCACTTACTTACCCCACACTTTTGTTTATCACCTACAAATCCCCACTTGACTTGCTATATTCAGACTTGCGTACAGCCTTGCTTTTTCTCACCTCTACTGTAACANTTTTTAGTCAAGTCTCNCTTACTATGCTAACATCTGTCAAAGTAAATTTTTATTTATAAAATGTAGCCTCTGAGTGTCTGTCATTTACAGAGTAGTTACGAGCTCGTCATAAACCTAGAGTGGGCTGATTATACACTCTCCTTCCTGATAGGTAAGAAACACATTCCATTTTAAGAATATGCAAAATAGGAACTACTACTATGACAGTTTTGGAAAATAAAAAATTGCCACAAGTAGTGCAAAGATGAATCCAAGAAGAACAAAAGGGTCTATTAATAGGCATTTTCTGTGATTATTTTTCACCTAAACTTGAAGTGAAATTTGGTATGCATCTTTTAGATGAAAAGTTTGCTTTTTCCATTCTCATATTCAACACAGTGTAGGATTAAAACTTCAAGATCTTGACCCATCAACTGGTTAAGGCATTTCTAGGTGACTTCTTCCCTACTTGACATTAGATGAAGCTTTCTATTTTCTCTGAATCTCATTCAGAGCCACTTTGTTAATAGAATGGCTTT
>LZPO01067489.1:0-13385 GCA_001675575.1 Neotoma lepida
TCTCCAGCCCTCTCTTTTTCATATCTACAATAAAAACCTTCTCTTCACCCATGCCTTAGAGTGGTCATATCTGCAACTTCATTCAGTAGTTATGTAATAGCATTAGACTATTACCAGAATTAATGTTAGCTGAACTACAAGTGTTTAGCCAATTCATTAAGTCAGGAAAGGACCACCAAACAGTCATCCTGCTAGATCTAGGTGACAGCAAGCTCTTTAGAGGACGTCTTGCANTGTGTCTAGTCATCTTNGTTACATGCTCTGAAAGACAAAAAGTCATGTTGCTAAATAAGTAAATGCTTAAGTGAGTCAATGAAGTAGATAGCTAATTANACATGTCATTTTACCTGAATAATTGGCCCTGGTTCTCCACTTTGCAAGTAGAGCACTGAAAGTTGATTTGTTTGCCAGTCAATAGTGTTGTGTNGCTCATGTCATTATAAACCAGTTCCCTTAAAATGAGCAAACCTCTAGAGNCATATGAAATGGACACTTGGGAAACTGCCTAGAGATATCTGGTTCCTGGAAAGAAAATAGGTGACTCCACTATAAAACCATAGCTAAACATTGACTTGTAAAAAACAGGCATCACCAAGAAGTAGAGNGACAGGAAGTAAGANCCAATTCACACTTACAGGTGACAAAGTCATTTTCCTAGCCCAGGAAGCAAAGAGAAGGTGCCATTTTTCCTGTTCCCTACAGTAAGCAACCTCCTCATAGCAGGNCAACCAGAGTNACAAAGGGAGGGCTACTTCGCCTATCCATATAACCTGATGGAGTCCGTGGGATTGCTTTGCGGATTCAGAGGACGAAGTTGATACCCTATGTTCTTCTGTGGTGGATCCTTCTTCTGTAGATACCCAGCAGAGATTCTCATTTCTATAATAGTTGTTTTTCCANGAATAGATACTAAGGTGAAGAGTGAAAACTGCTACAACTACCTGTAGAAAATTACTGTTGTCTACAAGAATCGATTCCTTCTTAATATTTCTCAGTTGTGCCAATACGGTTTTGTCCCCTCACCCAAAAAAATGATTGTTTTTATTTATTTATCATTATTATTGTATACATCTTTGTTTTTTAAGAAGAAGAGAGAAAAAGAAGTGGAGGAGGATCTGTGAGGAGTTGGGGAAGGGAAACAATAGTCAGAATATATTGTATGAAAAAAATCTATTTTCAATAAAACTGTAAGTTATAAAAAAGTTAGGAAGCATAAGAATCTGTCTGAGTTCCTGTCATCAATTCAGTATGTTCACCAATCTTACCCACATCAAGCAGGAAATCTACTGTGAAGGTTCTTTTGATAAAGCAACTCCANCTTCAACTACCAAAGATTTGTGGTATGAAAACATGGTATGTCTATTTATTTATTATGGGCATGCATGTATGGGTGTGCTGTTAAGAGTGAATGTGGTCTCTTTCTTTAAATCACACTTCATCTTACTTTGTCAGACATGGTCTCTTACTGAACTGGAGCTTGCCCTTCTGTTTAGAGTGGCTAGCCAGCAAGCCTCTGGGACCCTCATGTCTCTTCCCTCACTATAAGGGTTGAGGCAATGGCAGGGGGGGGCAGTACAAGTGCATGCCACCCTGCCTGACTTTTTTTACTTGGGTGCTTGGGACCCAAACTCAGTTCCCCATGCTTTCACAGCAGGCAGTGTATCCACTGGGCCATCTCTCGATCTTCCCAAAAGTAGTATTTTAAAGGATCTCTGAAAATGTTAAAAAATGAGCATGTCTTTACTATATTTTCCTAATAATTTAAATTTATAGGCACAATTCATAATCAGTTTGGTAACTGACCAAAGCTAGGGTAAAATGAGTTCATAGACAACACCCTTGGTTTGTTTCTTGGTGTTCTTTGCCTATTAAACAGGTACCACTGTAAATGTTCAACGTCCTAAACACTTTGTTTTCACTTCCTAAAGATGCCATCATTATTGCATGGCTATGAACTAATGCATTTGTGTTGAAGATGTAGGGTTTGGTTTTTTCCCCTCACAGCAAGTTTTCTTGCTGTCTTGTATAGAGGCAGATGCTTTTCTGATTGGTCATTGAAAGCCAAAAGTCTACTTTAGAGTACATTGTTTCCTTGAATATTTATCCAGCTCATCACAATAGTGTCTATGGAAGGCGTTCTGACACTCAGAAAGATATTTATACTTTATTAGTACCTTTATCCATTTCAACCCTCTATTACCTAAGTGGGTCAAAGATTTGGCACTTAAAATGTTTAGCACTTAAAATTCCAGATAGAATAGTGATAACATGACTTAAACACAGACATTCTTTTGAAAAGAACTGAAAGAAAAGAGGGAACTTCTTAAAGTCTCAGCAACACTTCATAGACATGAAATTGATCCCCAACCCAAACAACTCTACGGTCCATTATCATAGGGTACATTTCAGAGCTAGTTAGCTAGAGCATAAAGTTCAGTCATGTGACCAAAATCTCCAAGAGCAAGTAAATGCATCAGGGGTCAAAGGGCACAGGACTGAAAGAAACATCTGGATTTCATCTTTTGAACTTTTAATGGAAACCCAGATCACTTGGAGCACATCTGGGGGATTTGACAAGAAGAAAGGGTGGAGTGTTTTACGGGAGATTTGTTCTACTTACCAGCTTTCCCTTGGGTTGGATTTGAATCGCCTCAGATAAAGTTATTTATAATATTTGGAATAGCATGAATATCACTTGACATGTACTGCTTAATTATCTCTACACTAAATAACATTTGCCTTGTTTAGTTTCTTAATTCAAGTTTAGCTTAAGTAGGAGGGTCCTAGGAAAACATTAGGGAACACTGTCAACTGTGAAGACTGCATTCTCCCTGGTGAAGCAGTTATTATCCCCCAGTAGGGACAACCATTTTTAAAAATCACTACTTGGAATGACCAAAGAAAAAGCCTGCAGCATTCAGTGTCGCTGGCTCACTGCCTACACCCACATTAACTCCACACTCATCCCTAGACATCTGTGCATGAAAACATCTCCAAAGCCTTGAAGATCCTTTCCAGCAAGTGACCTGACTTTCACCACACTGCTCCTGGCTGAAAATGTGTCTTGAGTACCAATGAAAAATAATATGAATTTCTTTGCCACAGTGTTTCAGAGTTTTGCTTCTATCAATGACTAAAATATCAAGTAACTTCAATTCCTCTTATGTATTGGTGTATACTGTGGGTGTGTACGTGGGTGTGAGTGTGTATGTGCATGTGTGTGTATGTTTATGTGTGCATTTTTGTGGGTCAGGATATGCCTGTTCACAGTATATATAAGGTCAGAATACCACCCACCTCAGATGTTAGCCCTCAGATATCTCACACCTTTTGCTTGGAATTTTTCCAAGTAAGTCAGACTAACTGGCCCACAAGCTTCTGGGCATTCACCTATCTGTATTTCACATCTGGTAGTCACTGGAGTTACAGGCATACATCACCACCACTGACTTTTGACATGGGTACTGAGGCTCAGAAGTCAGGTCCTCAGGCTTAGAAGTCAAGCATTTCATCAAAGAAGTCATCCCCTTACCCTGGCACCAAATCACTTCAATTCTTTCATTCCAGTTTTCTAGTTCACTTAGTTTTGTAAAGTATTAGTTTGGAACTTCTTACGTTGCACAAGTTTATTTTCACCAACTATATTTTGTTTTCCTGGACTTAGCAGTAAACATAAACTTTAGAAAAAACAATCTTGTTTAAAATGTACTTTTCAGTGTTTGCTGTTGNGCTGGTGAAATGGCTCAGTAGATAATGATGCCTCCTGCAAACCTGACGGTCAAAGTTGGATCCCTGAAACCCATGTACCAGAGAGTGGGCAAGGAACCNGACCATGTTATTTTTTTGGAAGAATGTGGAATACTTGTGAACTTTGAACTAGAAAAGTGGTTAAACACTGTAAGCAGAGCTTAGTGGGGCATTCTAGTAGGCTCCCATAGGACAGTAGTGCTGAAAGTAACGCAAATGGTGGAGGCTCATGAGATCTCATAGGAGAACAAGAATTTTAATAGCATCTGGGGTAGAGACCACCGTGATATTTTGAAGATATATATATCTCGCCTTCTCTCTTTGTCCTGAGAACTTACCTGAGGCCATTATAAAATAATGGACTAATTTCTTTGGTGAGGGAAGTGTCAAGAAAGCATGATGTTGAGTCTGTGGCATCATTCTTACTACTAACTCTCATGCAGGTCTACAATGAAAACGAACAAATAGACTGGGAAAAACGCATATTTGGGGAGAGAAAATGGACAGTAGGAATTCTTTTTTTCCCCTGAGACAGAGTTTCTCTGTATAGCTTTGAAACCTTTCCTGGAACTCACTCAGTAGCCCAGGCTGGCCTTGAACTCACAGGGATCCTCCTGCTTCTGCCTCCCAAGTGCTGGGATTAAAGGCGTGCGCCACCACCGCCCNGCAGACAGTAGGAATCTTAATGTTATAGCTGAGATGTGTGCCGAAAGAGAGGCTGTACTTACTAAGGAGACTGGCATCATCAAGGAAAGGCTGCTTTGCAAAGGAGAGAAGGGAGGGGTGCCCTCAGGGCAAGACCCAGCCCAACTAAGCTTGCAACTTGTAGAAGAAAAGGTGTAAGGAGTTTTCTGCTGCCAGAAAAGCAGAAGTATACAAAAGCTGCTNTAATGTTCAAGGGGAAACCAGGGAACGAACGGAATGTGGTGGTTTAAATGAGAAATGTCTCTCATGGGCTGACAGTTGGTGACGCTGTTGAGAAGGCCATACAGCATTGTTGGAGGAAGGATATCACTGAGGTATCATTGGTCATTCCACGTGGTGATTTTTTAAAATGGTTGTCCCTGCTGGGAGATAATAACTGCTTCATGAACCAGTGAGAATGCAGTGTTGACAGTTGACAGTGTTCCCTAATGTTTTCCTAGCTTTGAGAATTCATGGCCTCACCCCACTTCCCTTTTGCTTTCTGTGCCTTCTGTATGAGATTGAAGACGTGGTCTTTCAGCTTCCTGATGCAGTTGCCTGCTACCAGGCCTCNTCACCATGATGGACTCTTCTTACGGAACTGGAAGCAAAAGAAACCTCTTCCTTAAGTTGCCTCNGTCATGGTGTTTTATCAGCAACTGAAATGCTACTGAGCAACTCCAATGAAACAAAAGCAGTCACTGTGGTGAAAATTAACACAAGCAAATATATGATCTTTAATGCTCTTGTGTTTACATAAACTCAAAGGATAAAAAGAAATAAAAACATCATTAAACATAAAGCTAAAATCACAGAATAATAAAATAATCCTGAAAACTACAAAATAGNAATAATTGTAAGTATAAACAGGAAATTGTAAGTATAAACATTTGTGAATCGGGAAAACACAATATTTTAAAAGTAAATCAAAGTCTGATACCATAGAAAAACANAAGCCAAAAATACCCAGAACACACTAAGATATTAAAAATATTCAGAGAAAACAGTTTTCAATTGAACAAATAATTCCAGATGAAAAGAGAAGGATAATATTATAGTTCTATATTGAAAAACCTGGAACAATCAAGAATGTGCATCAATTGGGGTATTACTAAATAATAGCACAGCTATAAGAACGATAATAGCATGGGACATTTGCAGATATTGAAGGAGGTTCATGATGTGTAGTTAAGNTCATGGAAAACTAAGGGGCAAGGACNTGAAGTCTTAATCTTGCTAGCATGTCCCATGACATGGTGTGCTTGGGGAANGCTGTCAACCCAGAGCTGCATGTCTACATGGGCCTCGGTGCACNTTAGCCCAATGCCATGCTGAAAGCAGAAGCTGAGAGTGGGGTCCTAAGCTAAATCCACACTGCTGTAATCATCACAGAAAATGAAATCATTGAGCATTCTAGAACTGCTTTCTGCTGAGGTTGCCCAGAGATNCTGCCCTGACTCCTCCTACAGGACAGTGGATTCCTCCTCTAGCACCCAAACAATAAACCTCTACTTTTCCTTTCTTTGTAGGTATAAATNTGAATAACTTAAAAGATATTCCACTTCCTAAGGAAGCCAAATCCAGTACAAACACCAAGTTTAACTCCAGGAGAAAAGAAAAGCAACTCAAAAACAGAGAATGGCAGCAACTGAGGAAAAATAGAATGCAAACATTGCAGTAAAGGAGGTTTGATTTGGAGGGGAGCAAAACTTANAAGGTTTTTTCCCAATGATTTTATTATTAATTTTTTTTTACATTCTGACCATAGTTTCCCTTCCTCCTCTCCTCCCAGTCTNTCACCCCACCACCCCTCTTCCCCCACATCCACTCCTCTTCCCTTTCTCTTCAGAAAAGGGTAGATCTTCCAGGGATATCAGCCAGCCATGGTATATCAAGTTGCAGTAAGACTAGGCACCTCCCCTCCCATTAAGGCTGGACAAGGCAACTCAGAATGAGGAATAGGGTCCCAAAAGCTGGCAAAAGAGTCAGAGACAACCCATGATCCCACTGTTAAGAGTCCAACAAGAAGGCCAGGCTATAAAACTCTAACTTACATGCAGAGGGCCTACGTCAGTCCCATGTAGGCTCTCTGGTTGTTGGTTCAGTCTCTATGAACCCCTATGAGCCTGGGCTAGTTGATTCTGTGATTTTCTTGTGGTGTCCTTGACCCCTCTGGCTCCTACACTCCTTCCTCCCACTCTTTTGCAGGATTCCCTGAGCTCTACCTAATGTTTGGCTGTGGGTCTCTGCATCTGTTTCCAGCAGTTGCTGGATGAAGCCCCTCTAATGACAATTGGGCTAGGAACCAATTTATGAGTATAACAGAATGTATTAGGTATCATTCCATTGACTGTAGGAGTGGGCAGTCATATTTGGTTCTATCCCAGATCTCTGAGCTATCCAGCCTCTGGGTCCTGGAGCTCCAGGCAGGTTTCAGGATTGGGTTCCCTCTCGTGGCATGGGTCTCAGGCTGGACCAGTCATTGTTTGGCTGTTCCTACAATTTCTGTGCCACCTTTATCCTCCAGCACATCTTGTAGGCAGGATAAATTGTAGGTCAACGGTTATGTGGCTGGTTTGGTGTCCCAATCCCTCTACTGGAAGTCTTGCCAGGTTACAGAAGATGGCCAGTCTAGTCACTACTCTTGATATGGTTGGTGGGGAAGCTTTTTTCTCAATGGACATGCATTGCAAACAAACAAACAAACAAACAAACAAACAAACAAACAAAATNGTATCCAGAATGTTCCATGTGAAGCAGGAAGTATGGTCCATGGATTTAAAGCACAATAGGTCATGTCAGCATATAAAATACTAAAGAAACTGAATAAGAGAAGTACAAAACAGGAAAATGGCCTAAACTCAGAGGAAAAACATGCATGTATTTACACGACAAATGAGCAGTAAGTGACTGCCAGCAGTGTAAGAAGAAATTGCTAAGCATTTTACAGGAGGCAAAAAGAATAAAGGAAGAAACATCAATAAATAACCTCAGCTAGATGAAAAAGTATTTCAAATGATGCATCAAATCTTAGGTGAGATTAACAAGAAGTAACACACAGCAAAACATGCTTAGTAAAATAGTTTTGGTTGATAAAGAAAACATTCCACTGTTATCTTCAAAGAACAGATTATTCACCAAATGTTCTTCAAATATATACTTCAAATTCCTGTTATCTTCAAAAAAGAAATGAGAGAGCGAAGAGAGAAGAAGGGAGGAGAAAGATGAATTGGATAGATAGATCCAACAATATATTTATATAAATATATAAATATGTAAATATACATATATGTATAAGAGNTCATCAAATTTTATATTGCAACATTAAATGTTGAAAGACTATAGAGCTATGACTATTAATTTAAAAAAGCAAAATTCAGGAATTCTATACCTTCTAAGGTTGTGTCCTTAACATTTCCCAAAGCCTAAATGTTAGAGATGAGAGCTCCAGNTTGGCATTACAAGGGGTGGCGACCACTAAACCCAGAATCTGTCATGTGTGTGAGGACCCTGCAGGGTTGTCAAGAGCCCTTGGGAGGTTTATTCTTTTGCCAAACCTGAAGTTAGCAGGGTATGACCTGTGCCACATTACCTAGGCTGGAGCTCCTGACTCCTCATTCTTGCCCTCAAGCCTAGAGCATCCCAGGACAGTCTTGAACACACCAACTCTGACGAATGATGCTCTGTTCCTATCTCCATCTCCCATGGTCCAGTGCTGCAGAGGATGGAACTCACTCTGGGCTTCATGGTGCAGCATGGGCCTGGGAAGGCTGGGAGTGAGGTAAAAAGCAGCACAATGACAAGCTCTCTAGTCTCATCTGAGCAGGGGTCTTAAGCTTTGGAGATGATGCCGACCAATTCTAGGCAAGTGCCTGACCTCAAGCCTCCTCCCAGAGGGCATCTCTCCTCTACCAACTGGTCAAGCTCCTCTCAATGTTGTCTGTGAACCCTCTAAGACTGGGTCCACCTTTCCTGTTGCTTGTTCCCACCCTCTCCTCACCAGGTGCCAGTTTGAGAAGGCACAGGTCCATTGGCTCATGCCCTTCCAGGAGGACAAGCAAATGACAGATAAGCTGGTGAAACAGCTCTCTCCTGAACAGAAGCAGGCCACCATGCTGAACCACATGGAATGAGCCATGCATGTATCTCTGTGAGCTGTTGCCCAGGGTGTCTGCACAATGGGTATAAATGTCCTGGACTTCGCTTCAGACTACATCTGGTTCTCAACTACAGTGTGGTGGCCACTCCCCCGCTGCACACCATTATGGTGTCCATTGATGGCAGAGGGGACTTTTGACCCCATCCAGCCTGCTCCTGCCCCATGACTACCACCACCAACTAGGGCAACCTCACAGACAGCAGGAACAAGCTAGATGCCCACCAGGACTTATACTCAGGGATTCCCTCTTCTGTCTGACATTGATGGCCAGTGCCAGCATGTGGAGCTTCCCAGCCCCAAGCCAGCACTTTCCTCTCTGCTGACAATGGGAACCTTAGAACTCAGGTCTGTTTGGGATAAACTCAGTGGCTGCCTCCTTGTCCCTTTGGTCTTCCAGTATNAACATCAGTAAAAAGCATTGGCATGTGGAAAAAAATCTCAAACCAATAATAATAAATAACAAGTAACGATAGTAATAATCACTTGAGGTACATTATGGTTATTCCAAGCAGAAGAAAACCTTAGGCTTCTGCTAATTGGATGATTACTTCTTCCAAGTAGTAATATGAATTTCTTCTTTGGTAAGATTCAAAAGCTTCAGAAATTTCTGGCAACCATATCTGGCTCCTGTGGAACTCTTCTAAAAATGACTATTTCTTTTCTTTTCTTTTTTCTTTTGGTTTTTCGAGACAGGGTTTCTCTGTGTAGCTTTGGTGGCACCTTTTCCTGGAACTCACTTGGTAGCCCAGGCTGGCCTCGAACTCACAGAGATCCATCTGCCTCTGCCTCCCGAGTGCTGGGATTAAAGGTGTGCGCCACCACCGCCCGGCTATGATTATTTCTTAGAATGCAGATTAAGTGTACTAAATCAGACTTTGTTTGTGTAAAAGTCCAGGAACTCCTGATTTTGTCACCTGAAGCAGTCTTGGTTCTAGTCATTGTACCAAGTATTCAAGAACTTCTAAGAGCAAAATGGGGGACTTCAGAGACACTGTATGAAGAGAACTGTAGTGTTTCATAAGCAGGAGAAACTTCAGGCTTTGCAACAGTATATACACACTTCCAAGTGCCTTAACGATTTCCTCAATGTAGAAAGAACTGGGAGGTTTGTAGCCTTTCCTCCTACGGGCTTGAACATGCAAACTTCAGGATGTTGGTCAAGTCTTCCAGGAGAGAAAGGCTCAGATCAACCCAAGTTGGAGTCCTCCCTGTAGAAAGCTGAGAGGTTAGCTTAAGACCAGTTCATNTTAAATCTAGGTTTTCAAATGCGGGAGTGACAATATTTAAGGAATTAATATCCCACCATTTTCCCAATGTCAAAATTTCCTTAATGGAAACTTGATACAGAAAGCATTGTCTCTCCAGTGTTTTCATGGTTAAAGTGGGAGTCTAGCTGTATGACAGAATTGCCAGAGTACCGTAACATTGATATTTTATTGGAGACTGAAGTTTGAAAAGCAGAGTGGCAATGGTTCTTTCCATAAAGTTTTTAGTAAAATTAGAGATTATCACTACTTAAATCTATGAAGTTGTGGTGTGTACTGTTGGCAAAACAAGAACCCAGATTTAGAACCTTTACATCGTTAACTATAGATCTACCGCATTTTAAAAAGCAGTATGTCCTCTTTTGCCAAACATGATAAAGCAATACAAGAAACCTCCAAAAGAAACAACTTTCCTGTTCAATTTCATATGATTTAAATGATGGACTTGAAAAATAGAACAAGTTCTAGAAGTTATTTGCTATTCTTTAATATTGTCTCTTGAGAACCCAGAAATCCATAAAGGAAGATATTCCTCCTCCAAGAAATGCCACTCATCAGATGAAATAGACATGCTTCTGTTTGTGTGTTTGCCACACATGTCTTTATGTAAGCTTTACAGTCTGCTAGGCACAGCCCTAATACGTGTTACATCCTATCACATCTTGCCAGGAGAGCTATGTTCAGAGGACATTACAGCAGAAGCCAGAGTTTGGCATGAAGACCCAACTGCATGTTTCTGCATTCCATTCTGAGCACAGAGCAAGAAGCATAGCATCTGGACAATCTTATTCTTCTTCTTACTCTTTACATGATCTCGATCCCCATCACACTTCTGAAAACCTTTCCTGTTTCCTTTCTTGACCTACTCCAGTAGTCAGTGGGTACCATCTTCAGTCTCCAATGGCTTCTTGTTCCTTCCTCCTTCTGCGATGGAGTCAGCAGGGGCAGATGGGGGAGAATACAAGGAGAGGACCTGAATTGTCAATCCAGGATTAACAACCTTTAAATAGAGTAAATGACTTAAAAACAGTCTGCCAAATGGAAACTAAATGAAACAGCTTGAAAGCTCAGGAGCAACAGGATGCTAGCTGAGAGCCACTGTTGTAACGAATCTTTCTCTGTCCCACCAAACAGCTCCCAAATAATGACACAGAGACTTGTTATTAATTATGGAAGCTTGTCCTTAGCTTAGGCTTGTTTTTAACTAGCTCTTATAACTTAAATGAACCCATTTCCATTAATCTACATTCTGTTATGTACCACCCATCCAGCTTCTTCCGTGTCTCCTGGCATCTCTCTTTCTCATGCCTAGATTCCTCTTCCTACTTCCTCTCTCTCTGCCNAAAAGTCCCACCTATACCTCCTGCCTAGCTATTGGCCATTCAGCTCTTCATTAAACCAATCACAGCAATATATCTTCACACAGTATATAATATCCCACAACACACTATAGCTCTGGGAAGGGCTATAGCCCAAAAGCTCTTGGAGGGCTTTGGGATGCCAACGAAGAGCTGCCCCTTGCAAACCAGGTCTGCAGGTCAATGGGAGTAGTAAAGGGAGCAGTCTCCTGCCTCCAGCAGGTCTCAAAGGCGCCAGTTGCAGGGAAACTGCAACTGCAGGTCTAAGTCTGAAGCCTCTTCTCTAAAGAGGGGTTTTGGAGGTAGGAAACAGCTGCAGGGAAGAATTATATTCTTCAGCTCAGCCAAGTCTCAGAGGCTGAGGCAGGAAGGAGTCCTGTCTTAGGGTTTTATTGCTGTGAAGAGACACCATGACCATGGAAACTCTTACAAGGGAAAACATTCAACTAGGACTGGCTTACAGTTCAGAGGTTCATCCATTATTGTCCTGGCAGGAAGCAAGACAGCATGCAGACAGACATGGTGCTGGAGAAGGAGCTGAGAGTTCCATATCTTGATCCAAAGGCACCAGGAAGTAAACTGTGTTCCACACTAGGCATAGCTTGAACATATGAGTCTTCAAAGCCCACCCCCATAGAGANATACTTCCTCCAACAAGATCACACCTATTCCAACAAGGCCATACCTCCTAATAGTGCCACTCTCTATGGGCCAAGAATTCAAACACATGAGTCTATGGGGACCATTCCTATTCAAACCACTACAAAGTCCTATCCTTACAGCAGCTGGCCAAGTCCTAGCCCTAGAGGCTGGACACCTACCCAGGGCAGGAGACTCACAAGTCTTCAGGGAGGCTTAGATACTTCTCTCCCTGTCTGTCACAGTAGCTCTGGCTCAACAGATACAGAAAACTTGAATTTTGGAGGTGTCATGCTGCCACCTGGGCCATGACTGGTTGAATGTAGGTATTCAAATAAGACAAAAAAATAATAGTAAGATCAATCATGGAAGAGCTATAAAACTTGGTCCAGGAGAGGTAGAGCCCAGATCCCTCCAAGAGTTGCCAAAAATGTATAATTAGGTCCTTAAGTTTCTGACTTTGCAGGGTTAGAGAAGCTCCTGAGAAAGTCTATCTGTTCCAGATTGGTACAGCATCTTTGCAGGTCTTCTGCATCCTTACTGCATCCCTTAGCAGGTGATTTCACTTAGCTGGTTGTTTTGATTTTTGTCTTTGTTTTTGTCACTTTTCCCACAGTGGCTGTTGATTCCATGTTAGTAGCAATAGGAGCCCCCTCTCTGCAGCTCCTTTGTCCCCAAGGCTTGAGCATACCAGCCTCACAGAGTGCTTGGTGGGGGCACCTGTCCCCAACACTACTACCACTCTTCCAAGTTCATCCCAAGGTCTGTCTCCCTTGCTTCCCTAAGCAAAGGACTATGCCATGCCTTCTTCTAGCAAGTCAGCAGGCGGTAAGCATCCCTAGCATGTCCCATGTCTAGGTGACGATCTGGGGCTCACCCCCACTGCTGGACTGAGAATAACTTGATTGCATTCATTGGTATATTTCTTATCCCCACTATGGACCATAGATTCTCCAATCCAGAGCAAAGCACATTGTGAAAAGACACGTATCTTTGTATGGGTCTTCCCACTCAAGGATTCTGTGATGAGGTGGAAAGTGAGTAGTATGNAAGAGCAAACAAAAGGCTCCATGGTGACAATGGAGTTGTTCATGTTTTTTAGGATTTTGTAAGATTTTTAAAACTATCAAATTCCTACAAACACCTACTTTTTTTAAAGCACTAAAGCAAAACCTACCCTGAGAGTTTGTAGACACATTAGTAAAGAGGATTGTTTAGCTAAGTAAAAGAAAAGGACACCCAAGAACTTGGAAGTTATCTTCTAATATTTTTAATGGTGAAACGTAGAAGAAATCCAAAGTCATAAATTGTCACAAAGATGGAATACGATCAACTGACAGACACTCTAGAGTAAGATTCCAGATATCTTGTAAAAAGAAATTCAGTAAACCCTTCATAGGATCTAAACATAAAATTTCCATGAAAGCCAGTGATGACAAAAGATAAGTGTCTGAAGGGTAGGCAAGATGGATCCGCTGCTGAATGTGCTTGTCACCAAGCCTGGCAACCGGAATTTGATCCTGATCATCAGAA
>LZPO01067489.1:14210-27309 GCA_001675575.1 Neotoma lepida
AAAAAAAAAAATTAAAAAGAAAGACAAATTGACATTCTAACAAGCTGGATGTAGTTATTTATTATTACATAAAGGTTTAAATTTTGACTGGATTTTTGATATAGCAGGACCTAGGGGCATTTTTAGCATTTTTCAGAGTTGATACATATTTTGATTTTTATCATTGTCAATATTAAGAATGCTACTTTGAGTAAATTCATTGTATAAAATGGCAGAAATATGTTTATGCCATCTCAGAACTCATTGGAAATCCCATACTAATAACTAGCCAAAATTCAAAAGTCAATAAAAATAGTTTGTTATCATCATTCTTCAGGACATATCAGTATATATTTGTATATATTGTATTGTGTTAAACTATCATGTTTTTCAAAATACTGATTGAGTTGCTGACTTAAGTTTCATAATTTAAATGTTTCAGTTGGACCACAATTATGGGCATGAGCTCTGTGCAGCCCATTATGTTGGCTGTCAAAGTACTGGGTAGGACCAGCTCACATGACAGTGCACACGTCTGTAAATGTGGAATTTATGGATGACACAAGCCACAACTTCATCTGATATCTGAAAGACTCCATACATAAGGGCCACATGTTCACCCTATCGGAGTCAAAGAGGTTCAGAGAGTACTCTGAATTGATGAAAGGTCATAGCTATCCACTGCTTGGCCCACCAAAGGCCCTGGCATTGTTAAATACTGTATTACATGTTTCAAAAAATACATTTTGGAATTTATAACTAAATCCAATTATCAAGTGGCTCTTTACAAAGATCGCAGTTTCTGGAGGGGTTATAACCGATATCTATGCAAGCAAGTACTGTGTTCATTCATTTGCATTTTCCCCAAACTGACTTACTTTTAAAGGCCTCCATTCTTAGTAATAACTTTCAGAATTCTCCATGGCGAGCTGAGGCTGCACATAACAACACAGAGAGAGAAAGCAAAGATGGAAGAAGTCAAATCAGATGCAGACTTTCAGCAACTCGATTCTAAATGCTCCATAAATGTGTTTAGCTCATGTTTATTTTTACATACTTCACCAGAAAACAGCAACTGCAACATCTCATTCCTGATGGTAGCTCGAGGCAAGGAGGAGGCANGAAGTGAGAAAGGCATACAATAAACAAACCAGCAACAAGCCTCCCACACAAGGCAGAGCCCAACTTCCGCTCCAGGTCTCAGAGCAATCTGGAAGGCCGCAGCNTGCTCTGGGTGAACAGTAATGATTTCTCAGCAGTATCAAATTTGAATTGGGATAGACTTGCCTCCACTTAGCTAAGAAAATATAGTTTTAGTTCCAAATCCTAAAAGTGTATCTTTGCTTTGTATTCGCTAGAAAGTGCGCCATGATGAAAAAAATCTTTGTTTCCACCATTTTGGTTGCTTTAATCAATTATTGACTTTGTTTCATTATAGGGAATTTTTTATCACCACATAGAAAGTAAAATTAAAGTGTTTGTAATAAGAATACAGCTTATCTGGTTCCAGCTACCAGATATCCTTTCCCATTGTTCATTCCGGACTATTCTTTTACAGTCAAGACAGGCATTGTGGGGGCTATTCTTGGTTGTCAACTTGACTNTATCTGGAATGAACTACAATTCAGAAACAGAACACACCAGTGAGAGATTTTCTGNTTGGTTTGAAGTGAATGAATTCACTTCTAGTCTGGATCTTTGAGGTAGGAAGACACACACCTTTGATCCAGATCTTTAGGCTGGAAGACACAAGCTTTTAATTTGAATCTTGAGGTGGGAAGACAGATCTTTAATGTGGGCTACATCTTCTACTGGAAATCTATAAAGACATGGAATAAGGAAGTTTTGCTTTTGGCCTGCTTGCCTTTACCTTGCCAGCACATCAGTCCCTTCACTGGCATTGCAGCCTACTTCTTCCATAAGTTCTGTGACTTTAGAGAATGCTGACTAATATAGGCATCCATTATTTAATACCTTGTTTTAATATCCTAAAGGCATGTCAAACTCAAAACATAAAGACAGCTCATGATCCATATTTCCTCTCAAAAGTTTCCAGAGACTGGATGCTGTGGCATTCACTCATAATCCCAACTCTCAGGAGATGGGAGCAGGAGGACTGTCTTTAAGACCAGCCTGGAATACACTGTAAGTTCCAGGCCAGTCTGTATTACATAGGGAGACCCTGACTCAACAAAGAGATGAACAAACACATTCCAGACGAGTACCTCCTGGTTAATGAGGGATCTAGGAGCCTTTTACCTCTAGGGAACCAGGAGTGTCCACAGCCCAGCCACTGGCTCTTGCATCTCTCATCAGCCACGCTTCTCTCTCGTATCTATCACTTCTCTCCTTTACTGATGATTTCCACAAACCCTAGTTAATGTCTCATACCCAGTCACAGTGTTATGCAATCAATTTCTCTGTTCACATTGTTCTCCAGGATGACAGTAAAATAATATTTTCAAAATGAGATAGGATTCTTGATAGTCTGAATGACTATTCTTGGTTGTCAACTTGACTACCTCTGGAATTAGTTAAAAACCAAGAGTGGAGAGGTACATCTGTGAGGGATATTTTTCTTAATTAGAAGTGGGAAGATCCACTTGTAATCCACATTTTTGAGATGGGAAGACACACCAGTAAGCCCTCGAGTCACACAAGTGGCCAGGCCCCATCCCTGAGGACCTGTGTTGTACATACATACATACGTGCATACATACATACATATATATGGAGGGAGATTCATTCTATAAATTCTGTTACTCTAAAGAATGCTGACTAATATAGGGATCATGCCATTTCTCCATGTAACTATTTTTCTATCTGTATTTTGTTTTATCCAAAATGACAAGAGAGCTTCAGTATGGCCTTAGTCTGAGTGTTCTATCTTCTCTCATCCTCTGTACTAGTCTCCCCTACTCCATTACANGGCATGTTGGCCTCCTGCCCATGTGCTTCTGTACACACTGACTCCTCATTCTGGAAAGTGAATTTTTCACCCTCCTTTCCTTTTGCCTTGGTATGAACCTCCTTGTCTTTTATTTAAACAGTGCTGATGGCTGCTGATGGACAAGCACATATTACAGAAGCTACACCAATGCAGTTTGAATGTTTGGCCCACATGGGTGTGTCCTACTAGAGGACCAGGTCTTTATGTGCCAGGGCATCCATAACTATGGAAATCTTCTTGCTGTGGTAATAAAATTGTGTGATGTGTATTTGATGAGTCTTTGGGGATGTGTACCCCAATAAATCTAAATTAAAAGATACAGGAGCGTAAGGCCTGTAGGAAGTTAAAGAGAGACAGAGACGCAGCCATCCTTGATTGCTTCTCACAGAGGACTTGTTTCTGACTTATTCTCTGGAGTTGGAACACACCTCTCCCTTATCTGTTGTCTGTGAACATTTTGGTTTCACAACAAAGTGGAATAGTGTGGCTCACAAAACCAAAAATATTTACTATTTTGTCCTTTATAGAAAGAGGGCTCTGGAGCATTGCTTGTTACTATCTAATTTCTGGTCATACCATGTGTCCAATTCCCAATTATACTTACCAAATCAGAGAGTTAACTTGTCCCCCACCCCCATCTCATCCTGAGTATGTAAACCCTCCCATCTGTTACCTCAGTTCATTTTACTTTTCAACGGAAAATCTTTACTTCATACGATTCTCTAGTTTTATAGGTTGTTTCTGCAGAAGCATCAAGTATCAGGCTTCATTCTTTCTACTTCAGGAGGTGGGAAGANGAGGAACCATATGTACACAGAACAGCCAACCAGGAAGATGGAAAGAATGAGACAAAAGCAAACTCCNTGTGCTAGAGCTTCTTCCTACTTCTACATGTCCCACTGTCTTAGAGTTGCTGTTGCTATAAAAACACCACAACCAAAAGCAAGCTGGGGAGGAGAGAACTTATTTAACACTCAGGTCACAGTCACACAGATCACAATGAGGCAAGTCAGCCACAACGTGGAAACAAGCTGCTNATTGGCCTTACACTCAGGGTTGTTCAGCCGCTTTCTTATGCCACTCAGGCCTCTCTACCCAGGGTTGGCACAACCTCCAATAGGATGGATCCTTCCACATCAATCATTAATCTAGAAAATGCCCAACAGACCAATCTTAGGCCAATCTTATGGGGGCATTTTTCCAATGGAGAGTCAGTCACTCTTCCCAAATGACTCCTGTTTGTGTCAAGTTGTCATAAACCAACACTCCAAAGAGAACAAAGGTGCACACATGATGAGATAATTTCAAAAACAACCCCCTATGAAAAAAACTTAATACTGAAAGATTTTTTTCAATGTTTGCAGTCCCTTCTGACTCTCTAGCTGTGAAACATGACAACACTTTGTTTCCAACTTACAGAAAAAAAAATGTTTAACTAATTGATCTTCTGAAATAGTGTTAATTTTCTTGTTTTAAGTTTCTATAAAATTTAAATAAACTCTGCTATTGTACATCATGTATTCTTACACTGACATCTTCAATCATCAAATGCCTTCCTGGCTGTTCAATTTAAATATACTTATTATCACTGATTGTACACAATGGCTGACCTGGTAAATTTTGTGTTGTATTTATTTAATTTCTGGCATAGTTAGAAATTATTGGGCTAAAAAGCTGACACAATTCCCCAAAACTGCATTAATCAATTATTTCTGTATAGGTTGGATATTTACTCGTTCTTTCACTGCAAAACATAGTTCAGTTCACTCTCACATTGCTCTAAGGTTGGCACATCTTTGTTCTCNTCTAAGTTGTAGACTCCTTGAAAGCAGATACAAATTAATTATCTCTNTATTGCTCACAGTGCTAGCACACATGAACTGTTTATAAGAAATTGCTAAAGGCAGGCAGTAAAAGATGAAGGAATGTGAAAGAGCCCTTCAACACCTCCTCCAGGGTCCTTGGAGTATCAGAAACAAGAAGGATACATTGATGTACACTAGACAACACTGTCCTCACAACACATTCCACACACTGCTCTGTTCAATTTTATTTTCATCTCAAGAATTGTATATCCAGTTATGGTATTAATCAGCTTTGCATTGCTGTGATAGTGTAACTGGGACACTCAGCACAAAAGGAAGGGGTACTGGTTCGCACCCAGAGTTGTAGGCATAAATCCATGGCCACGTGATCCTACTGCTTTAGGCCTGGAGCAGCTCAATATGTCACAGAAATAGGTGCGTGATAGAAGGGGCTCATTTGTCTCACAGATAGAAAGCAGAAAGAGGATAGGCTGGAGTCCCACCATCCCTTTCAAAGGTATAATCACAATAACCTAACTTTCTTCGGCCAGTCCACCTTCCAGTGGTTTCATAGGCTGGCAACCAAGGACACGGGCCTTTGGGGAACATTTAAGATACACATTGTAACAGTCACATTCAAGTGACTCCATCTCAAGTAAATACATNTAAGTTCTTAGATGACAGCCTACACTGAAGATTCTCATCACTGTAGGATATCTACTGAAACACAATTCCACCAAGCAGAGAAGGCCAGAGTGACTTGTATGGAAGATGTCCCAGCTGCCATCAGGGACATTGGGCTCCTGGGCTGTTTTCTGGCTGTTGGTCCAGGCTGCTGGATTTACTGAATTTAAGTTAAACTGAAAACTGGCTCAAATGCTTTTAAAAAAATTTCAACCCAAAGAAAACATCTTTGGGAAGTTTGAGATCTGACTCTTGTCATGTGGATAAGAGATCCACATGCTNTTCAGACACTTTCTGAAATATATGTTGTTCAAAGTCCTGGCAATTCTGCTTTGTAATTCAAAGAGTGAGTACTGGTGCAGTGAGCCTGTTACTAAAGGCTGAGTTTAGGATCAAGTGAGTTAATGTGCCAAAGTACCTAGAGAACTGTATGGTGTGTCACTATACAGCAATCATGCCTTGCACGAATCGATACTCTCACTCATACACTAGTGTCACCCAAACAAGGCCACTTTTACTTTGAAGTATGAGCTTTATAATAAAATTGTGTTCACAAATAAGATTACAATGCTTGAGAAATTTTTTTTCTCCTCATTAATTTATAACAGTTTTCTAATATTGCTTCTATTGTATCAAGTTATCTAAAAAGGTCTCTTGAGCAGAATAAAGCTTTCATTGTTTTTCAATTAATTACCATGACTTTGGCATAGTTTTATTATATTTCCCACATTGTCTACAGGATCAGCTGATCCACACACTTTGAAGACCAGCCTTTCCCCAAGTCATTAGCAAGCCACCACTGCGATCTGTTGGGCAGTGTTGACGAAGACAGATACTACTGAAGTTGGAATGGAAATCTCAGGCTCAGAGTGCTCCATGATAGGTCCTGAAATGAGATTGCAAGTCACTCTTCTTCACCTTGATTTCAACTGGACAGGTCCACCAAATGTCACAGGCCTTGCCATCCTGCAGCTTTATCCCTCACATTTGCATCTTATGTGCATCCGAAGCAGGAAGCAATGGGACTGGGTATTAGTGCCACCACAACCATATTAACTAATGCTATGTCCTGTGTTTTAGCCACAGACGTGAGTACTAGATACTCACTAGATAGACAGTACTAGATACTAGTACTATCCAAGCTGTTAGTACTTAGAACAGCCACACATGATAGATCTAATAATCCTTAACTAAAAATGAAGAAACTGGGAAGTAACAGCAGGTGATGTTTTATCTGGAGTCATTCTCTAATACATGGGAGATGTAGGGCTCTGACCTGACAACCCCCAAGCAAGCCCACGCCAATGAGCATAAATGAGTCCCCCAGAAAGGCAGTGTTCTGAAAAAGGGAGGGAGGTGCTTCAAGTGTCGTGGATGTCTAGGGGAAGGAGGCGCCATTTGTTCATCTTCTCTGTATAGTCTTCACTATGAAGATAATACTTTTTAAATTGCCTTATTTGGGGGGAGGTCTTATGGGGTTATTTATTTAACTATGTCACTTCTCAAGTAAAATTTTCTCTGATCATAAAGAATATGCTTTTCATAGAAACCTAGAGTGAGGGAAACTCCCAGGAATCTATGAGAGTGACCCCAGGTGAGACTCCTAGTAGTAGGGGATATGGAGCCTGAACAGGCTATCTCCTGTAACCAGGCAGGACTTCCAGGGCACGACTTCTGGTGAAGGGATTGGGACACCAATCCAGCCACAAACCCTTCAACCTACAATTTGTCTTGCCTATAAGATGTGCTGGAGTAAAGATGGCACAGAAATTGTGGGAGTGACCAACTAATGACTGGAGATCCATACGCTGAGAGGNAACTCACCTTTCTGAGGGCCAGGACCCAGAGGTGGGATACCCCAGAGACCTAGGATAGAATGAATCACAACTGGCAAAAAAAAAAAAGTCAATGGAACAATTCCTAATGACATTCTGCTATGCTAATAGATTGGTGCCTAGCTCAACTGCCATCAGAGAGACTTTCACCCAGCAGCTGATGGAAACAGATGCAGAGACCCACAGCCAAACATTAGGTGGAGCTCAGGGAATCCTGATGAAGAGGAGGAGGAAGGATTGTAGGAGCCAGAGGGGTCAAGGACATCACAAGAAAACCCACAGAATCAACTAACCGGGGCTCATAGGAGCTCACAGAGACTGAACCCACAACCAGGAGCCTGCATGGAAGTGACCTAGGCATTCCTAGGAAGGACGTAGGGCTTGGTCCTCTTATGAGACTTCTAGCAGTAAGAGCAGGGGCTGTCTCTGACTCTGTTGCCTGCTTTGGGGACCTGTTCCTCCTACTGAATTGCTTCATCCAGTCTTAATAGAAGAAGAGGTACCCAGTCTCACTAAATCTTAATATACCATGGCAGGCTAATATCCATGGGAGGAGTAGATGAAGTGGGGGAGGTGTGGAAGGAACTGGGAGAAGTGGAGGGAGAGGAAACTTTGGTTGGGATATAAAAACAACTAATTAACTAACTAAATAACTAAATAAATAAATAAATAAATAAAACAAAAGGAATATTAATGAAAAACAATATGCTTTCCAATTTTTATTACCCTATGTAACCTTATATTATTTGTAAAGAACATTAAAATAACAAACTGTTTATAAAAAAAAAGAATGTTCTTTTCATGCTGGGAGAAGGAAGGTCAATTTTCTCAGAGGGTGCAGCCCCTAGTAAGTCAACCACACCCAAGTAGAACATTGTGTCACATAAATTGGTCTTCATGGGTATTGGGAAAAGGGCACCAAAGTTGATGGGTAGGGAAAGGAAGGGAATTTTCAAAGAGTTTGCGAGGGAGGCTGGATATAATCAAAATGTGTTGTACAGAATTCTCANGGAGTTAATAAAATATATTTAAANTATGTGTTTTAGTAAATACCCTTTCGCATGGTGAACTTATCATCTCCAATAAGATAGGAAAAAGGTAGCTCTTCAAGGTTGAGTAACAAGTGTAAATAAAATCTGAGCAGGCCCACGAATAACTCTTAAGTGTAGGGCTATCAATAGATGTGACCTCATTTCAGCTGCCCTGATGCTATCAGCCATACTTGGATAAATAAATTTGTCAGAGAACTAGGTAACGTGGAAGTGTGTNACAGATATATATTTTCATAGAGGCACACATCCCAGAAGACAGAAGTCCTGCTTCCAGATAAACCTGTTTCCTCCCTGGGGTCCCTGCAGCAACCCTTCGAGCCAGCTGGCTGCATCTGCTTTTCCTACTTTTGGCTCCCTGTCTTGTAACAAAGTATAGTCAAATCAACCTTTACCTTTTTACTTCAGTTGTCATTTTCCAGCTGGAAAACAACAAATTAGATCATTCGTACATAAACAACGTCTGTTGCTAGTTCTTCAAGCTGGCATGCCGGTTTCATGTCTTGCAGCCAAACATCAAGGGACATGTTTATGTATGTATCTTTCCCTTTGTGTTAGTAATAAGTGGGTCATTATGGCTGTATAATGAGGGAATGCAGTTTTCTGGCCTGATATGTCTTGTCACTTCATTACCAAATTCATCTCACATGTGATCCATTAAGTGGCAGGGCATTTTCTTCTTAGCCATGTAGCATCATTTAACTTCATCTAAATGAAGCTCACTCTATGGCCATCAAATTCACTGTTATCACTTGTTATGGTGCATAGGGTGTTGTATTCAGTGTGGTTCTATACAACATCATCAGGGGCTCATCCATGGGAAGCCACAGGTACAGTTTTATTACACAAAACAACCAGATTTGAGTGCCAGGTCAGACCTCACCACTGAGCAGCCAGGGTTCCTGAAGCACAGAATTTCCCTTTACTGGATCACAATCTTGACCTTGTTCACATTTGGCCCCTCCTTCTGTTGTTTTTCTTCTCCCAGCCCCCCGGACACAGCGACTGTGGCCAATTAGCATATTAGTCTTGAATGGTGTAAGACGGAACTCTTAGCCCCTATTCAAGGAATTATGTCTGATCCCCTTGGAAGACTGGGGCTGGCATCTAGCAGTAGGTGTCCCAAGGACTGAGGAAGTTATCCAGGCCCCCGAAAGTAAAGGAATAGGAAGAATATCTAAAGTAACTTAGAAAACAAAGAATAACAGAGAAATACAGACAAATCCAGATAAGAATCCTGGAGACAAAATTGGAAGCAAAAACTCAACAAACTGCCAGGCTGGATCCACACAGGCACACAGGAGAGGTGGCAGCAGGGTAGGAAAGTAGGGGACAACAAAGATAAAGACTTGATGGCATCCAAAAATAAGTTTTACGATTCACATCCTGAAATATGTTCTGAGGTCGAAAGAACTATCCTCTCCATTGCTGCTATTGTGTTAATTAAATTGATTCAAAAGTAATAAAACCAAGTAGATATGTCTGACACATTAAAAAAGCAACCAAATAACCCTTCTAACAATCGTAGTTAATACAATTGTTGAATTAACCATATGGCTATTCATGACTTTGTGTTTGCCTGTGTCTGGCGTTGCTTGTGCATGGAATCTTTCTGGTGGTTTTTGCTGTTCCTGTAGTAAAATGCACACGACATAAAATTTCTGCTTCAACCCTTTGTCAGTGTTCAATGGCAGTTCCTACACAGTGTCATTCACCCATCACCAGTATCTATTTCCAGAATTTTTTCACTGTCTCAACANAAATGTTGTGGTCATTAAACATTTCACTTCCTTCCATGCTCCACTTCCATTCCTCTACTTCCTGCTCACTAACCCAACTACTTTTTTAAAGTGTCCCTGGAACTCAGATGACTCAAGCTGTATCTAACCCAAAAGGCTCCTTCCAGAAGTCTAACTTCTATAGTACCAGAAAATACTATGCTAAGGGAGGAAAGTAATCCATCCTATCCAGCTGTCGTGCATATGAACGAAACCCTGAGCAGCATGGCAAAACAGCCCTAAAGGTGGAGTAGTGGCACTCATATCCTGGCAGTAACCACAGCTGTCTAATTGGACTTAAAGTCCGACTCAACAGGAGGGAAACCATGCCTGGAATCTGGTCAACTTCCTGGAGTTAGCAAGGACATGAATCTTAGAAAAGAACCTAATTTTTGCCACGTTACCAGACCAGCATCATTCCTAATTACAGTCCAAAGTCTATTCTTATACCTGTAACACGAATTTTAAATGGTCTTATAATAAAAAACCCGGGAGCCTGATATGGGGTAAATTCTGAAAGATCAGAGAGAGAAAAGAATAAGCCACTGCCACGTCTTACCTCTAGGACCCCCCAGTCTGAAAAGGCTCAGGTGAAAAAGCTTCAGCCAAAAATCTCTAGTTCCTATCTCCTCACACCTTATATCCCAGCTGTCACTTCCTTCTTAGTGCTGGGATTAAAGGTGTGTGCGCTTCCCAAGCAAAGGCATGAGATCTCAAGTGCTGGGATTAAAGATATGTGCCACCACTGCCTGGATCTGTTTCTCTCCTAGACTGAGTCAATCTTACGTAGTCCAGGGTGGCTTTGAACTCACAGAGATCCAGATGGATCTCTGCCTCCTGTGTGCTAGGATTAAAGGTGTGTGCCACCACTACCTAGCCTCTATGTTTAATCTAGTGGCTTGTTCTGTTCTCTGATCTTCAGGTAAATTTTATTAGAGTACACAATATATCACCACATATACCCACAGATAAGTGTAGCTCTAATTCTTCCTCAAAGAAATGTCCCTTTACAGCAGAGGAGACCACCATAGACAGCCAACTGGACACAAATACAGACTTCAACCCACCACAAGAAGCCTAGCTCCAGTGGAAAAATCTTCACCACATCTCCTGAACATCAAACTCAGAGAACATTGCAGAAGAAGGGCAGGAAGATTGTAAGAGTCAGAGGATCAGGAAAACTGTTGTGAGACTGTGTCTCCTAGAATTAGCTGCCTAAACAGGACCTGAACACTGGCAATATCAATAGGCATGCTAACCTGGAAAAGGGGAAGCTTAATGGCCTCCCACCCCTTGACAAAGACCTAGAGGACATCATGAAATTCACATTATTGGCCCCCACTTTTAACACATGTGTAGAGCCCCATTCTTGTTCATTGACTATGTGGAATAAACTACCTTTCTACTATGAACCTCATAATACAGAGGTTAAAAAAATTACCTAAGAAGTTTGCCCCAATTCACAAAGCTTTATAAATGCTTGAATGTGTGCCATGTCCCATCTAATGCTGTCAGAGAAATAGTTCTTTGAAAATAATTATTTTCAGTACTTTCCCTTTTCTTTCTTCATTTTTGTTTTCAATACATCCCAATCATAGATTCCCCTCCCTCCATTCCTCCTAGTCCCTCCCCCACCTCTCCTCTCCCCCAGATCCATTCCTCCTCTCTTTCTCTTCAGAAGAGAGCAGGCCTCTGAGGGGTAGACACTGAACATGGCATAACAAGTTACAATAAGACTAGGTAGGCACAAACCCTCACCTAAAGGCTGGGTGAACCAACCCAGTAGGATGAAGAAAAGGGTCCCAAGCGCAGATGAAAGNGTCAGAGCCAACCCACTCCCACTCTTAGAAATCCCACAAAAATACCAGGCTAATAACCACAGCATGCATGCAGAGAACCTAGTACAGACCCATGAAGGCTCCTTGATTGCCATTTCAATCTCTGTGAGCCTCCTATGAGTCCTGCTTCGGTGATTCTGTAGCTCCTGTAGTCCTTGCTTACATTAGCCCCTCTAGCTCCTACAATCCTTCTCCCCCTCTTCCTCAGAACTTCCTGTGCTCCAAAGGGCAGGGGGAGACCAGGAGAGCTCCAATTTGGGCCCTCTCTAATGTTTGGCTGAGTATCTCTATATCTTCTCCCATCAACTGCCCACAGAAACCTCTCTGATGACAGCAGGGCTAGGCAGGGATCTATGAGTAGATAACAATATCATTAGAAATCATTTTATTGATTTTTTTCTATCATAGGTCTCTGGGATACCTAGCCTCTGGCTCCTGGTCAACCATGCAGTGTTGGGCATGGCTCCCTCTCAGGGCATGGGTCTCAAATTAGATCAGTTATTTGTTGGCCACTTACACAAATTCTGAGCCACCATTGCCCCCAGCACATTTTGTAGGCAGGATGGATTGTAGATCAAAGGTTTTGTGGCTGAGTTGCTGTCCCAGTGCCACCACTAGAATCCTTGTCTTGTTACAGAAGATGGCCAGTTCAGATTCCAAATCACCCGTTACTAGGAGTACTCACTAGAGTCACCCTTGTAGAATCCTGAGAGTTTCTACTACACTAGGTTTCCACATCATCTGCCTGCCAACACCCTCTAATTCCAGTCATCTCTCCTCATACTGTCTCCCTCCTCCCCCCACCTGATTCCTCCTGTTCCCATTCCCACCTGCCTCAATTCACTCTCAAAATCCATTCTATTTACCTTGCCCAGGGAGATCCACAGGTCCCCTTTAAAGATTTCCTTCTTACTTAGCCTTTCTGGGTCTGTGGATTGTAGCATGATTATCATTTACTTAATAGCTAATATCCACTTATAAGTGAGTACATACCATGTTTNTCTTTCTGGTCTGGATTACCTCACTCAGGATGAATTTTTTCTAGTTCCAGCCATTTGTCTGCAAATTTCATGATGTCATTGTTTCTTAACAGCTGAGTAATAAATGTACCACATTTTCTTTATGCATTCTTCTCTTGAGGGGCATCTAGGTTGCATCCAGTTTTTGGCTATTATGAATAA